>OZ004352.1:2335901-2554666 GCA_963924445.1 Philereme transversata | reverse complement strand
AATCTGTGAGTGCCCTTACATTGTTGCTCAGTGGGGTTTGTTGTGTCTAACGAAGAAGTTATCGTAACCATACCTTTAATTATCGATTACATTACTGTTTGCATACACAATGCCTGGTTCTCGACATCACATGGATACGGAATCCGCGACTAGAGCCATTGTTTTGCTTCAGCAGGGAAATTCGCAAAGATCGGTAGCTTAAAGCTTAGGTGTGTCAAGACGAGCTATTCGAAATGTATGGGAACGCTTTCAAGAGACAGGTAGTGTGAGTAGGAGGCGCGGTTCAGGTAGAACCCGAGCGACAACCTCCCAAGAAGACCGATACATCCGACTCTGCACGTCGCGAGCGAACTGTAACTGCACGCATATTGAGAAACCGCTTACGTGACGCCACTGGAACGCGAGTGAGTGACCAAACTGTTCGCAACAGACTTCATGAAGACCAACAACGCTCCAGAATGCCAGTTGTTCGGCTCAAATTGACTAGAGGCCACCGTGCAGCGCGATTAAAGTTTGCACGTGATCACCTCGAATGGACCATGAATAATTAGAGGACAGTGCTTTTTACAGATGAATCTAAAGTAAAGTTTTTTAATGATGACAGACGCGTACGAGTTTGGCGACGACCTGGAGAACGTTTTACAGAACCATGTATTCGTGAATCTGACCGCTTTGGTGGACCCAGTATTATGGTATGGGGTGGGATTAGCATAATGGGCAAAACCGAGCTAGTGATTTTGGATGAGGGCAATGTAACGGCCGCCAGCTATGTTCAGCATGTCATCCGACCTCATGTGATCCCATATTCACAGCGAGTAGGCCCTAACTTTATTCTGATGCAAGACAACGCTCGCCCTCATACTGCCAGAGTGACCCAAAGTGCAATCTCCGAAGCTGGTATCGCAGTTCTACCCTGGCCTGCCATGAGTCCGGACCTGAATCCGATCGAGCATATCTGGGACCAGTTGAAAAGAAGCCTTAAAGACAACCACACTGAAATTCATAGCCGACAGGAGTTGATAACTGCTTTAAAAGTGTGTTGGGAGCAAATTCAGATGAAAACGTCATCCACCTTATAGAGAGTGTTCCAAACCGACTCAGAGTGTGTGCGCAATAGGGGAGGACCTACGCGTTACTAAACATAAGGCATTGAAGCAACCCTAAGAACATGTTTATTAAAAAATGTGCTCGTGTCTTCAACGTGTTGTTTTGGAAAACCGCGTAATTTTAAGTTAATGTGTAAAACGCGCATTTCTTGATGATTTTTTTGGCAAAAATAAGGCATTGTAATGTTTTTTTTTAATGATTCTGAATGTGTTAACCTATTTCTAAAATTAAACTTGAAATAAATTGTACGTGTTTTTTTTAATTTTAATTTAAATCGTATTTTATTGGGTGGGCCCTATTTTGTTTTGAGTAGTTTAGTACGTGTAGTTACTTACTGTTCTGTTTTTTTAGATATTACTGTGGCAATACCCTGAACTGCAACGCTTGAGAACTAATTAAATTATTAATGCTCGGCTTATCTATTTCTGTTTGAAACGATACTGTGTACAGTCGCCTTGGGAACCTTGGGCTTTATATTATACACAGTCCATTTTTACCCACTTATCTAAAGTGCCCCCAATTCAAGCGCAACGCAAACTGAGGTAAATATCTTTTCTGGAACCATTTTGGCCGATTTTCGAGCCTCTGTATCTTGGCACTAAGAACGATTATAACGTTGAAAATATCGTTATTTAACACGCTACGTGTACGTACGAGGACCCTATAATTTCAAGTTATTTTCGAAGATATTTGATGGTCAAGCTTAGGTTTTGACATCCACTATAGATCATCAAAATATAACTAGTACTACCCGTATAATTAGAGATTTGAAATTTAGTACATGGGTACGTTTTAGTACCCACGCAAAGGGAACACTTACAAAATGGTATTACTCTTACAAAATGTTTAACGGCCAAGTCACTCATTTTATTTTAATCACTTAGACTTGGCTCTTTATTTGATTTAACTACTTTTTAAGGCCAAGTAGTCTTATTTTTCAAACTTTCGAGTTTACTGTACATAATTACTGATTAAAACGGGTATTTATCGCGTACGTACCTTTTTTATTTGTTATCTCGATGCTTCGACTATATTGCAACAGCCGTGGTCAAGGGTGGACTGGAGTACTTGGAGCTACCGTCGAGAACTGATGACAGCTGCAGCATAGTTTAAGAATTAGAAATGAAGACCAAGTAAGGGTAGTCCTTTACTTGGTCTTCATTTCTAATTCTGAAACGTCGGGATAACAAATAAAATAGGTACGCGACAAATACCCGTTTTCATCAGTACTCAAGTAGTCTTAATAGCGACTTGGCACGTTTCTACAGAATATTTTTGCTAGAATCACTTTTCCATTATGTTAATTAATATATTTAGATTCCTTACTCAGTACTAAAATATAAAAGAGTGACGTGAATGTGGATGGATATAGAAGTAGAGGAAGGAGAGATGGATGCACTGTCTGAAGAATGAGATGGTAAAAAAGAACTGATAACGGAGATGATGGCTGATAGAAAGGTATGGTTAAAAATACGTGTTGTGCCGACCCCACGTAATGTGGAAAAAGGTCAGGAAGAAGATGAATTAGTACTACAAGAAGATAGTCTGTTGCAAGTCCAAATATAACGTGTGATACATGCCCAATTCTTGCACAGAAGTTAAGCATTCACGTGAGAGGTTGCAAGCCCATCGCCGCTAATTAGAATTCGAAACCGAATGCACATTCCTTCGAATTTTCGGTTCTATAGGACATGCCGGTTATCTCATGATGTTACTATTTTACATACTATTTTGAATACGTATAAATGGACACATAACTTCGAGTAGAAAAATACATTAGTGCACGATCGTGATTCGTACCCTCAATCTCCGAATCCAAGGATAACCATAAAGGTTATAGCAGACATATCAACTCGGAAAGGGATCAGCACCGTATCGCCTTTCGCCTCGTCATCAACCAGGTGTCAACCTAACGTAAGCACGTAATCAAAGCAGATCAGCAGTTCCTTGGCTACGGCTAGGCGATGACGCCGCGCTTACGGCTCGCCGCCCGCTGGTTGACGGCTAGGCTTCACCAGTTTCAGTGTTCGGGTACGGAGAGACGTAAGTGCGGGTACAGAGAACCGTAAGCGCGGGTACGGAGAGACGTAAGCGCGGCGCGGCGCGCGGGGAGGATAAGCCATAAGCGCAAGGAGTATGTTTAGAATATTGCACCTTGATTGAATTGAATGGTATTATACATACTAGCTGACCAGCCGCGGCTTCGCATCCGTTATTTGTCAGTAAAAACATTACCATCCTCTTGCATCTTAGAGCATTAAACCAACGTTGGTTTAATGCTCTAAGTCTTGCGTAGTCGGGAATCTATCGACACACCAAATTTCATCAATATCGGTCAACCCGTTAAGTCGAGAAAACGTAACAGCAGACGGAGATAGAGTTACTTTCGATTTATAATATTACTATGGGTTTTTGATGTATAACCTCTTTCTTCCCGATTTGTGGGAGTGATTTTGGCAAAAGGGATGGAAATGTGTAACAGGAAACCGGGGAAGCGCGCGCTATTTGATTTGACCGATGAGCGCGGTGGTCAGATGTTACAGATCGTATAGCGACTACAGTAAGGCTCGTTGTGGCAAAATTAACTAGCCAAAAGTTTGATAGTATAAATAAGTTATGGTATTTGAAATAAATTATGGCAATTACTGCACTTATTTACCTACTTTGATGTCTGGAATTTGAACCGGAAAACACAATTACCAAAATTTTTCCATACAAACATTATGATTCATACAACCTAGACATTGAAATATAGGCCGCAATCAGGCCATAAAGCTATATGTACTTGGCCTTAATCAAGTTTTAACGTGAATGAAATTATCGCCCGATTATAATGAACCCGGCAGATCAAGTTGCCTTTAAGAAACCAATAAAGTGTAGTCAACGATTTTCGCATAAAACAATGTAGGTTTTAAAAAACTTATTTTCACACCACCTGCTTGACAATGTCAAATTATATGTCATGGTAAACCTCACCGAAAGCAGGTGATTAAATCCCTACGGCTGAGCCTGGAGTAAGGTTGTACTGAATTTTATTACAACTTTACTCCCGGCAACGAGATTTGAATTTCGAACTGCATCTGTATTAAAATTTGAACCAAAGAGATCCACACGATAAAAACTTATTCGTAAATCGAACTAACTTCTGCACAGAATGCACTAACCTAGATTTGGTTTTTGTTGTCTTGCAGAAAGAGTGAAAAGTAGAGTATTCTCCTCGTGGATAAAGCTGTCTGAATCTTGGCCGTGCTTATATCCGTCTCTGCACTCAGGATTCTAGTAACTCCCTCGCTCCGCTCGTGAGCTAAGAACCATTTAGGTAAGACAACGTACAAAAAAAAAAATCTTCAAGCCGCTTAACACGTGATAAATTACAAACAAAATTGTTGCCGGGTTGCGATGGCGCTAGCGGCAGCTAGTATTATACTTGTAGGTACGTTGGTTTGTTTTGTTGGTTAGTTCTTTATTGCACAAACAAAAAAATGTACAAATGGAGGACTTATGCTAAAAGCATTTTCTACCATTCAGTAAAAAACTACGTGTACTTAAGCAAATTTTCCAAAGCGTTCTTGTTATCAGTATTACTACCATTTTTAGTTGCCTATAAAGATGAGGACTTGACCGCTCCATTGACATGAAGAAGGGGCGACCTTGCAATAACTTCGAAACAAGTTTTTTTTTTAATGATTAAACCAAGTACTAGGTACTATAACAGGTATTATGCATCTTAAAAACAAGCCTGAATATTTACATAAGTTCTCCACTATTCAACTGTTTAGCCTTTTTGTTACGCGAAACACGGTTCTAAGTTAAGCTGTAGGGTATATTTTGGATATTACAAAGTTCAAGTTTATGTTCCCATTATTCTTTATGAATCAAATACATTTACTTATAATTAATCTAAAGTAATACTATCTAAATAATATATATATATAAATCAAATGGCGACATTGCCGTGCGTTAGTCTCGCAAGAAATTTTTGTTCTACTGGTTAAAGATCAAGCCGTATATTTATTATTCTTTTTTACCTGCCATATTTACAAGAAATCAGTGATAAACAGTAGTATTATTAATTTCAAAGATATACTAATAATAGTATATTAAGTGGTATGTATTTATTTACCAAAGAGTTCGAAAAACAAGTTTAATAAGACCGGGACCCATGGTGAGACTGCGCCCGCACGTCCATCTGTCACAGCGGAATATCTCAGCAACGAAAGAAAAAGATAAGATAAAAATGTTAATTGCCAATAGAAAAATACATAATTTGACACGTTTTTTTTAAACCAGATACACATTTTTTTAAGAGTTTGACAGTGAAACCCAAACTAAGCATGGCGCTTGCGTCTTGGGCTTCTAGAGTGCAGTTAACAAAGTAGGTAAGATATTAGCTTATAAGATATTGCTATTAGGTTAAACATTACAAATTTATCAAAAAATTGGGTAAGAACTCATAAGGCACTGAACGAGGGACGAAGGTTAGGAGGAACTAATGAAGCTATTGATTTGAAATTTGGAATAGTTAATAATTCTTGTCCAACTTTATTACAAGCTTTTTATTAACTTGCAATATATGTATGTTTGTCCGGGTGGAATCTTGCAACTGAATTTTAAACCCGTTCCCCTTAACCGATTGAGCTGAAATTTGGTATACATATGTAACTTCGGTGGCAATGCAATAATATGATACAATGAAGGTGGTCTCATGATGGAGACGGATTTTTATTTTTATGTTATTTGTGGGGAAACAGGCTTACGGCCCACCTGATGGTAAGCGGTCACCGTCGCCTATTGACAATGGCAACCCCCGGGGTATTGTCGATGCGTTCCCTACCCTATAGAAACCTTTTAACATTTCTCTTGAAGCGTGCCATGTCATAGCCTAACGGGAAAACCTCCGATGTTATGTAGCTAGGATGTTAGACAACGGAACTTCTGAATGGATTAGTGTTGGATTATATATTTTTCTTAGTGTTTGGGCTCATTTGAATCTGCTTGCGGTTCCGATTATGAATTTTATAAAAGCTTGTTTTGAATAAGTAATTTTTCAACAAAAAACTTATTTTAAGTAAAAACTTCGGATATATTTTTATTATCATAAAAATGGACAAAGACTAACGACTAACTTTGATACCACAAAAAAAGTTAAACACTGTTTAACACGTGTTTAAAAAACCTTACCAATTTTTGATCAGGATATTTTTAAACAGTGTTTAGCGGGTGTTTAATTTTTTGTTAGTAAGAACGGGATATTTACCGATTTGTGACTAAGACTTTAGATTATGCACTTTGAAAAAGATTTTTTAATTTTTCCGTTATGTTCTTTAATAGGGATTAGAGCGTTAATTGTACTTTTACGTAGGGGGTTATCCCCACAGTACTTTGATTTATCTGAATACTCACAAGTTTTAAAGTTACAATGAAAAATGACGAAACAAATACCGTAAAAGTTTTTAGACACCTGCCTTTATAGGTCCATCTCTCTAAAAGATCAAAGCATTTCATAGCCAGCAACATATTTGAAAAACTAGCTCCCGTGGTTTCGCGCGCGTGGCTTGTCAATAAATTACCTTTGTGACATGAAAAATAGGCATCCAAGTATAATCTATTTACACATAAAGCTTCATCGAAATCAATTCAGCCGTTTAGTTGAAATAAACAGACAGACAGAGACAGATAGTTTCAAATTAATAATATTAGCACAGATATTGGTGTGGATGATCTCACATTGAATGTGTCCCCCACAATTAAAATAAACTAGTATATAATTTCAACAGAACAACTATCTAGGAAGACTACTAGTTATATTGCAATCGCAAGAGCCACTCTCAAGGTAAAGCTGCGTCCAATCGAAGACACAAGAGAAATAGAAAGAAATGTATATTTTGTTTATAAAACACAAATCATCACTATTGTTCGTAACATTGACATTCGGAGGTGACATTTTGCAACTTTTCGTAAGTTGCACAATTCCAAATTGCTAAATTACGAATTAGTTACCTATACATATATTTTTTTCTTTTTTTTTAACACATATACAGATGTAGGGTAGGTATACATAGATGTAGGCTTAATACTAAAAGTATTTATACTTGCAAACCTCCATACATCCAACCATAGTAACAATAAGATACTATTAATAAATCACAAACAATACACTCCCTACAATATCATACTAAATACTCACAGAAAGTCAGGAGGTTCCTCTCTCTGCAGCCCTAGCCACCGACCAGATGTACGACCAAGTGAACTACAGTGGGGTGTCTTTCATGTATTGGAAACGAAAGAATACGCCACATCGCCTCGTTACTACTGACATAGCGTCCTATATGAAAATGAGTGATCTCATCGTTTCTATGTTAAACGTCATAAGGTTACATTAAAAAAGTTTATATTGTCCAAAGCGCTAAGGTTAGATTAGAAATAATTTTGTATAGTGGTTAAGTATTCTTAAATTTTCTATTTTTTCGCGCATTTTTATTAACAAAAAAAGAATTAGCGAAATCGTTCCAGCCGTTCACGCGTGATGGTGTGACCAAGGGAAATAGGGATTCATTTATACATATATAGATATTTTACTTTATTGTTTGTTTTTTTTTTAGGATACATACTTAAACAAAAATATATAATAAATATATATTATGTGAATGGTAATAATAAAAGAACATAATTTATTTTTATATCTGTTGTGTGTAGCTTGTAAGGTATAATAAAGAATTTTTATTCATTTATTCATAATTAATGATAAATTAGTATTAGTTGTAAATAACAAAATGCCCCATGTATATAAATTGTTGCTTCCACAATGTGCGTCAATTTTGTGCTTAGTACCAACTGTTTTTATTGTTATTAAAGGCATTATGCACGAAAAAAAATTTTTTTTGGTAGTTAAAAGTCAAGGGTTCGAAGCACTGATGGCCTTTTTTTTATAAATTATAGGCTAGCGTTTGACCACTATCTCGCCTGATGATAAGCGGTGATGCAGTCTACGATGGTACACGCTTGCCTAGAAGAAACCTATTCACTCGTGACTTGAAGATCCCTAGGTTGTAGTTATCAGGAAACACAGACTCAGGCAAGGCGTTCCACTCCTTGGCGGTGCGCATAATAAAGGAAGAGTACCGCTTTGTGCGTATGGGAGGTATGTCTACCATGTAGCGGTGGCGCAGCGCGGAGCGTCTGGTTGTCCGATCATAGAATGCCTTTGGGGCAGAAAGGTTCTCTAGTGGAGACCACGCACTGGAAAACGCAGCGTTGCCTTACGCTTCGTTGGCGTATGCTGCCCCCCACTAGATAAAAAGACGAAGACCAGGTGAAGGTTGCTGGGAGCTGTTGGGTGCAGGCCACACAAGTTCGGTTGCTCTGAACATCAATGGTAAAGCCTATGTTAAGCAGTGGATGTCTTGATGGTGATATGAAGACGATGATGAGTTAAGCGTTTGACCACTAGCACACATAATCGTAAGTGATGGTATGGTCAAAGATGGAGCACGCTCGCCTAGAAAGAACCTTGTTCACTCTCTACTCAGACAGCAGACTTTTCTGGCTTCAACGTGAAAACAAACATAAAGAAACGATTTAAAATAATCATTATTATAAATACGGGATTTATCATGTACCTACCTACCGTTTTATCGTTTCGACCGACAATGTTTCGGTTCAATTTGTGAACCTTCATCAGGATGAGTGCGATCCGCTTCGATCGATATCATAATAAATCCCGTATTTATATTAATGGTTGAAATAAAACTAGAAAGTTTTCAAACTAAAAGATTTAAAATAATAGACTAAAAAACTTTAAAAAATAAGTGACTTTATAATTAATTATGTGGGTATTTGATTTATTTTTATTGTTTTAATTTAGGTGATAAAATATAAGGTTTGTACGCTAAAATGGCGAAACCTAGTATAGTTCAACATTAAGCTTAACCATCTTTTGTGCCTAGGTTTACAGACAGTAAACGAATTATGAATTATTAACTTATTAACAAAAATATAACCAACTTCAGATAACAGAAAAAAACAAACAACCAAACCGATTTTGATTAAATTAGTATGTGACCAATCTGGAAGTATATTCTTACAAAAATATATAAAACACATTATGCGTCCCTATAAAATTTGAAGGTTGCCCTCGACTTTTTTGGGATCCCTTCATCAGATCTTGACTTGGTCACCTGGGAAGATTACCGTTTTAAACAAAAAATAATTTCTCGAATCGATCCAGGCGTCTTCGAGTAACCGGGGAATATACTCGTACAGTAAAAAAAGAAGATTCTGACGAATTTAGAACCTTCTCTTTTTATAAGAAGTCGGTTAAAAAATAGCCTGTTATTGTAAGCCCCGAAAATCAGTTCGGTTTCCAAGAACCTTTCGTTATTAAATGTGCTTATTGCAAAACTCGAAATGGTTTGCATAGCTTCACACCAATACTCAACTATAACCTTTTGATAAAAAATCTTCAATGTCCAGCAAACAAGAAAATTGAAGCATGCCTGTCTGTGTGACGAAACAGTGGCTGGTCATGTGGACCGCGATCTAGAGTAGGTAAAGGTAATGAGCAATCAGTAAACCTGAAAAGCTTGACTGCTTTTACATCAGATTTGTTGTTATAACTCCTTTTATCTAGATTTTTATTTATATTCGTACCTACTACATTACTTTCAAAATTTGATGTTATATTGTGTTTTCAATCATTCTCTCTAGGTTCATAAAAACTAATTTCATAAAAATTAAGTCTGTATAATGAGTTATTGGCTGTTTGAATAAAATAAAAAATGATTCTGTAATAAATTAAATAAAAAAAATATATACATATGGTTTTATTTGAAAAAAGTTCAAGTGCGAGACAAAAGAATTGGATCTGATTTTTTTTATACTACCTACCTGGTGATGGAACAAGCATATGGCCCCCCTAATAATAAGTGGTAACCATCGTCTATAACAAATTATTGCCTCGTAGGTCACACACATTAAAAACCGTGCTTTACGATGCACTGCCCTGCGTCCATCAACTTGAGGCATAAGATGTTAAAGCCTCATGTGCCTGTAATTTCACCGGCAACCATACCCTTCAAACAGAAACAGTGGCTCTGGGGATTTTTGGGATTTCGGGCCAAACCCGGAAGAGCTTTGTCCGTCTGTCTTTCCGTCCGTCCGTCCGACACAACTAACGATTCGTATCGAAATTGGTAAATTAAATGATAAGGAAACTAACGGATATATATCCATAGGCTATTTTTAGGTTTTTATTCACGAAAAAATTTTACTTTTTCTTTTGTTATAATCGGATGACGTACCTTTGACTGACTGGCAGATTATCAAAAAAGATCTTACAATTTTCTTCGCGAATAGTCACAACTAACAAATGTTTGTGGATTTGGATCCACTGAATATAATCTTTAAATAAAAAACAATAATTTAGATTTATTGTCAGCCGAGGAAAAAAACTGGCATTAAATTAACCGGCGTATTTATACCAGAACACAAGGTTCTCTGAAAGCGCATACAAAAATGACCTCAAGATAAACAAATAATTAGTTGATCGGCGCAAACCGCGAGTCAAGTAGTATCGCAAGAGACGCGTCTACCTGCGCTTGACAGACTTTACGGATTACAAAACTGCCCGCAAAAAAACCGCGTAAACAAAATACCGCATAAAACACGGAGAAAATAAAACAAAAGTGTTATGTACGTGTTGTTACATACTTCGGGTTCAGCAATAAAAATTATCCGTCACCCGACCATATACACCGGGCCTAAATAACAGGTATTTTATATACGGATAAACAATGCAAAGGGTACGATAGCCGATGTCCTTATAAGTCAGGAGCAAACAGTGATGGAACATCGTTATAGTGACACAATCGTTGAAACTATCGTATCTAACAATAGTGTTTTAGTTTAATTGAAATTGTCGTAATTTTTAATTGTACTAAAAAAAACAAACATGCAATTAACATTTTCGGTGTTCATCAAAGTATTGACAATTTCAAACAAGTGACTTCAATAAAATAAAATAATTTAACGATTTTAGTAAAGCATTAATAATTAAAAGCATAATCGAAAAAAAATGTTGTTACTCAATTAAGATTTTCGGTGTTCATAAAATCATTGACAATTAAGAGCAAGTGACTTCTACCATCAACAATGTTAAACCTGGACAAATTTCATCCGTTACTGAACAAAAGCAATACGTTAATCAAAGCTCGGATATGGATGTACGTCGCATCATCAGTGCACCTGGTTGTGATAGCCACGTGGCTGCTCTCCATCGACTTTTCGAAGGCAGAGGATCCTAGCCTCTGGCTGTACAACAACACTAGGTGGAAGATGATAACTTCTTGGTTCAATGTGAGTTTTTGACGCTTCTCTAAGCTAGTAACAATATAATTCCATCCAGTAACATAAAACTATTAATAATAATTATTATTATATATATATATGTATATAGTAACTAGTCCGAAAAATGTTATTTTATTTTGTTATCTTTTTGGTTGTATTTTGTTATTATCAACGTGTGTATTAAAATATAATAGAAATAGATATAAGTTATATGCGCTTTATACAGGGTGTCCCAGAACTCAACGTCAAGCCGAAACGGGGTGACAGGATTGATCATAACCATCACGAGAAAAATCTGAAAAAAAGATCTATCCCATGCAGTTTGAAAATTATGGACATTTTAAGAAAAACCTAGAAATTTGATCAAACTGTACCATTTTTCGGTTATTGTGGTTATTCTTTTTTATTTTTGTTCATTTGAACTTTGGAGACGTAATTCTAAATAACATTTCTAGAATCCCAATAAAAAATAATGACACAATTGCCTCAAGTTTCCGAGAATTGAGACTATTTGTTAAACTACGAATTTAAAATATTCAAGATTCGTCGACTTTGACAGGCCCTCCTTTAAAAAAAATGTACTAGAGTGCCTTGGCACGTAGCATTAAAAGTTGGCGCATTTAATCAGAATTCTAAAATGATACAATACTTGTTAGTTCCATACAGTAAAAAAGAGTAAAAAAATTAAAACCTCAAGTAACCCGATTTTTGCTATCTCAGTTAAAATGTTTTTGATTCGCACAAGCTCTAGGTAGGTTCTTTATTTTAAGGCAAAATGATGAGAGAGATGGATAGTGGGTATGTTTGACATGAGTGAGCGAGACAAATAGTGACGCCACTTTTACCAAAGTGAATAAAAGTTAGTAAAATTAGTAAAATAATGAAAAATCTTGATCTAGTTTAATTTAGGTTTGCTGGAATAAAAGTCAGATAGAGAAATAACATTTTTTATTACAATAAATGTTCAAATTGTTTACCATCAGCCTTAATACAAGCCCTACATCTTCTTAAAAAAGATCTACTTATTAATCGGGCATATCTTCGAGAGTTGATCTCCTCAGCTGCTTGAGAAATGCGTTCACGCAGGTCGGCTACGTTCTCAATGGGCTTTGAGTAAACTTTTTCTTTGAGAACTCCCCAATAGAAAAAATCCAGGGGATTTAAATCTGGTGAACGGGCGGCCCACGAGACAGTGCCTGAACGCCCAATCCAACTTACCGGATATTCCTGGTCAAGGAAATCTCTTACTTGCACTGCGAAATGCGCTGGGCAGCCATCTTGTTGAAACCACATGTAGCGAAGATCTGCTAGTGGTACGTCCTCTAACAGGGTTGGTAAATCTTCTCTTAAAAAATGTAGGTAATTAGTTCCATTCAAGTTCTCAGGCAGTTCAATAGGCCCAATAATTTTACCGTTTAAAATTCCGGTCCACAGGTTTACTTTAAAACGATACTGGGATCTATCTTCTCGCATTAAATGTGGATTCTCCACATGCCACTCGTGATAATTGTGCAAGTTTATGTAACCATCTTTTTTAAATGTCGATTCATCTGACCAGATAATTTTTTGGATGAATTGGGGATTCTCATTATGCCTCTGTAGCATTGTTCTACAAAAAGAAATCCTTTCCTGATAATCTCGAGGTAGAAGACTTTGAACTCGTTGTACGTGAAACGGATGCATTTTGGCTCTTTGCAAAATACGATGAGCCTTTGTAAATCATCATTTTCCTTAAAATTAAGAACCTACCTAGAGCTTGTACGAATCAAAAACATTTTAACTGAGATAGCAAAAATTGGGTTACTTGAGGTTTTAATTTTTTTACTGTTTTTTATTGTATGGAACTAACAAGTATCGTATCATTTTAGAATTATGATTAAATGCGCCAACTTTTAATGCCACTTGCCAAGGCACTCTAGTACATTTTTTTTAAAGGAGGGCCTGTCAAAGTCAACGAATCTTGAAAATGTTAAATCCGTAGTTTAACAAATAGTCTCAATTCTCGGAAACTTGAGGCAATTGTGGCATTATTTTTTATTGGGATTCTAGAAATGTTATTTAGAAATACGTCTCCAAAGTTCAAATGAACAAAAATAAAAAGAATAACCACAAGAACCGAAAAATGGTACAGTTTGATCCAATTTCTAGGTTTTTCTTAAAATGTCCATAATTTTCAAACTGCATGGGATAGATCTTTTTTTCAGATTTTTCTCGTGATGGTTATGATCAATCCTGTCACCCCGTTTCGGCTTGACGTTGAGTTCTGGGACACCCTGTATAAAACGCGCGTCACAATGTGTCTTTGTCATAAATAAATTATTTCTCTAACTCCCGATTTGATTGTTAAAGTTAGGAATCCTTTTATCATCAACTTCCTGCCCTTTACCTACAAAAAGTGGGGTCGGCCCAAAATGCATTTTTTTCCAAATCCCTGTATCAACTGTCGCCTCAGCACTCATTTCTCTATTTTTCATAATAACGCGAGCAATGTAACCTTTACCGGTACAAAAATAGTAAAACAAAATAGATTGTACTTTCGACCAGTCTATCTGTGTCTTGCTACTCCAGAACAAAGCGTAAGTAAAGCATAGAATATCATCCCTTTTTGTGAGATTGGCACTCAAAAGCAATCGCTAAGTCCAGCAATGGATTACATTTTACAGCCTTTGAAATAGGAAATCCCCGTTCCACACACAAACGCATCTTGCAGCCAAACGAGCTTCAAGGACTACACAAAGGGCTATTTCAAATTGTAATCGAAATAAGTTTATAAACTGGACTCAAACACTATAAACAACCGTATCCTAGTGATAAAATGTAATTGCAAGATGTGATTATTATTTTATTTTTAAAGTTAGAAAATTAAGTAACATGTTATGTACGTTTGCCTACTAATGAAACATATCATTAATTAAACGAAACGTGAAATTAGGCAGAATTTCAGTAATTACAGTGTGATTTTTGATACATATTTTACTGACTTTAGTTTTAAAAAAATATTTTACAATATTGTGTCTAGGTTGAGTCTTTATTTCTGGATCACACGTTCTTATACATTTGATAATCCACTGCTTTCTTAGTACGTACTTGCGCAAAGCCATTTAGTGTACAGCTCTTTACATTTACATTATTATTATTAAATTTTAAAGTAACTGTGTCTGTCTGTTTATTTCGTTTTCATGACAAAACGGCTGGACCAATTTTGATCTCGAATTTGGTATGAAGACAGATTATATTATAATATTATAACTAGTTTGAGACATAGCTACTATTTATTCACAAACACGCGTGCTAAGTTGCGAGCGGAAGTTTGTGTTAAATGAAACGAATAGGTATTAACAAAAAGTTCTACGATTTATGTTAGACGCTTTGGCAAATTCCGTCTATCATCGGAAATACGCATTTATCTCATTTCATCTAATTTAATTTGAAATGCGTAAGTTGTATATGAAGTGTTTTGCCATTGATGATTTTGTTTTGAATATTGGTGAAAGCCATCAGGCGTTTTATAAATAATTTTCAAACAGTAGATGATAATACCATTTTTGTATTTTTCCAGCTCCTGACCTTCCTCTACTTTCCCACAAGTATGTATTGCGACTGGCGAGAGCTGAGAGGAGAGTCGAAATGGAAGCATGTGGAGTTGCTGAACAAGGCACGGCATTTGTGCTTCACCAGCCTTCTATTGCCGACGACAGCGGTAAGAATATCTTACGGCAAACATTCAATTATCTTAAGATATGTTTAGTTTTATACGACCTGTTATCGAACAAGCATATGGCCTATCGTGCTTCTCTCTTTCTGACAAAACCGAGGATAAACCGGGACGAACAGATTAATAACCCCAATTTATTAATGCCTCAACGGTCACCCATCTAACGATAACCACGTGAAATGTTGCTTCATCATCCTCATATCTGCCATAGGACGTCAACTGCTGAAGGTAGGCCTCCCCCATACCTTTACAGAGTGACTGATCCACGCGGCGTGCATCCAATGGCTCCCAGCAACCTTTATCAGGTCATCTTTCCATCTAGTAAGGGGCCGTCCTACGCTGTGCCTTCCAGTGCGTTGCCTCCATTCGAAAACTTTGTGCCCCAACGGCCAAAGCTGCGATGTTCGAACTGAAATGTTACTTGACCTGGCACCGATATCGCTTCAAGCGTTTTTAGTAAATTGATTTCACAAAACACAAGGTCTTGTAAAGAGTAAAGTTTTGCAATTTTGCTTAGATACTTAAAATGCTATAGGTCAGTCACCACCTCTACGCTCTATTCATAGTATTATCAAGTTCAAGGTTTAACAAATAATGTTCTTAATTTTTTTTCCCACGCGGCAATAATTTTGAGCTTCTGTGCCACAACTTCAGACTAACAAATAGGTACGTCTAAGACGCAGGAGATTGCGGGTTCGATTCCCGCCGCGGAACAAATGTTTGCATGATCTACAGATATATCTTCCGGCTCAGGTTGTTTCTCTATATATTGTAAGTATATTAACAAAAAAGGTACATACGTATTCTATCAGTTAAGTGGTTCACATAGTACAAGCTTTGCTTAGTTTTTGTGCTAGATGGCGCTGTGTGAAATGCCCAGTATTATTTGATTATTATTATTAATACTATTTGCCGGGTTGTAGATCTTCGTACTCCATATCAAACCACATGATCTCTTACAATCAGGTTAAAATGTTGTCGAAGATCTAATCCCGACAAAAAAACAGATAAAATATTACTCAGGGCCAAGAGTAAACTGTAAATTTTGACGTGTAGCGGAAAGTGAGTAAAAGATCCCGGGGTAGCCATTTCAATTATATTATCTAATCGAAATTCTATAAAACTACTTATTTTCAAAATTTTAATCGCCAAATATATTTTTTGGTTTTTTATTACCAACCCGACTAATCCAAAAGTGGCAGTGGGCAGGGCACATAGCTCGAAGAACTAACGGCCGTTGGGGTGGAAATGTTATCGAAGACCATGCACTGGAAAGCGCAGCGTAGGACGGCTCCCCAGTAGATGGAAAGATAACCTGATAAAGGATGCTGGGAGCAGGCCGCACAAGATCGGTCACTCTGGAAAGCTATGGGGGAGGCCTATGTTCAGTCTTTAACGTCCTATGGCAGATAATATGATATGATGATGATGACTTGACTGGTTTCAGTGATCCTACTTCATGTAAGTAGTTTGAGTTTTCAGTGAACTTTGATACAAATATCCTCAAAAGAAAATAAGTGCACTGTATCGCTCCTCGAACTCCTTTGACTATCACAAAATAAGAAATTGCAACTTTTGCAGCTAAAAGACTTTGATTTACCTGTATTCAACATTATTTTTCTACTGCCTCATACAAAATAGAAGAAAGCTTATTCATTTATTTGTAGTATCACTGGTTCTTTGATGGACACAGTTCAGTATATAGAAGTTATTTGGTGAATTTCGGATTTAGTGACTTGTTTCATAACTTTTTTAATATCTGTTGCCTAAAGAAGAGCGTTTCAAGATTTAAACCTTTGTTTGTACATCGGCATTTGTTGTTTTATTTTGAAAGCTTGTGCGAGCTTTAATAGAAAACAACAAGTCGATGGTTTTTTACTATCATCATATCAGCCACGAGACGCCTCCTGCTGAATGGGCCTGTTCAATAAATTTCCAAAGCGACCTATAAAAAAAATTTTGCGCGGCCTGCACCCAACGGCTCCCAGCAACGATGGAACAGATGGAAAGACGACCTAATAAAAGTTGCTGGAAGCCGTCGCCAGCACCACAAAAGATTGGTCGCTCTGACAATCTTAGGGAGAGTCCTAAGTATAACAGGGAGCATCCTTTAGTTAACCCTTTATTTGGCAAACATTTGTTTTTCTAAAATCTCATGTATTTTTCAAATATTCTCTATTCATTGTGACCTAGAAGCCCTAAACAAATGGAAAAAAAAATCTAAATATTCCAGTTTTCGCGAAAATTAATGTACTTCACGAAGTACCTTGCCAATTACTCTATGAACTGCATCATTATGTGATTGTACTCCGTAGAGTACACTACCAAAAGTAGAGTAAAAAAGATTTAATTAAAAAAAATATTTTATTTTAAAATACTGTTTTATGCATTAGGAACTAGCTACAGATCATTTAGTATGAAACTGCCGGAAACAGTTGCGGTTCTTGTTTTCTCCTACAACAAAGCAAAGATGCATATTGCACTTGACGCAATAAACTTTGGTTCTACCATCTTTGCAGAACCTACAGCGTGATTGTTTGCCCGCAGTTTCCGGAAAGTGGCCCACAGCATCATACCTGACACTGTCGACTGGTCTGGCAAGGGATGGCTTAAGGATTTTCCTATACTCTCTCAGTCTTTCCATAGGCGTGCTCTTCGGCGTCTTTCCTGCTCGGCAAAGACCTTCACAGAGCTCCAGCTGGAATTCTTTGAGTGACAGTTCCGGTCTTTTGTCTCGCTTGTACAGAAGCCATGCGTTGTTGATGCACATATCGACTAGCTGTGCAAATATGGTCAAGTACCACCTTCTGCTTTTGAAGGGTATTCTGTACAGGGAAATAAGCATGTCCGCTAGATCCACCCCTCCCATATGCTTATTGTATAGTTTTACCACCTGTGGGCAATCCACGTCAATCCTTCTTTTATGTTATTTTGAATATCTTTTAATCTTTTCGATAGGATGAGAATCCACGAAGGAACTGATCAACGTCACCGCTTTATTGTCGTGCCATTTCACAACTGCTATTTTGTTGGTATTGCACACTACTTGTGCACTATACCCTCTGGGTTTCTTCTTCATTTCTTTGTCCGAGGGTAGTTTGTCTTGGCAACCCCGAAGGCGATTGCTTCTTATAGTTCCAAGACTAAATAATCCGTATTCTCTTCGCAACCAGTACACGAGCTCAGGTGAAGTAAAGAAGTTGTCCGCGTATATGACTGAAGGCTTCTGTTTTATTGTTTTGCATAATCCAACCACTACCATTCCACCAATTCCAAGTGAAACTTCTTCGTCAGTGAAAGTATAACCGCGAAACGTGTCATTTCCACCATACATGACGAAATCGTATATCAAGCCTGACACTCCAGCGCGCACGAAATTTTTAAAACCCCATTTCTTAGGTTTATTTTGTATATACTGTCTTCTATTTCCAGCTTTTGTACCCTTGTATGGCATCATCATTTCGTCAATGGAGTACTGACCTTCTTCTTCCAGTTTTAAAAAATTCTGCCTTACTTTTTCCATCACATTCCGAATCTTGAAATAGCGGTCCGAGTTTTCCAAGTTATTGTCTACGAAGTGGAGGTTACGTCTAATTTGTTGGTAGCGTTTCAGTGAAATTTCTTCAGCTAGGATCTTCTTCAGGTGGGTCAGAGCTAGCAAACGTGGGAGATGCAGGGATGGTAACGGGCAATCGAGGGCGATGGTGAAAGGTTTGCTCCTCATCAGACTCTGAACTATCACCGGAGCATGCATTTTGGGCAGGAACCAAAGCCAAAATTCTATGCGCTCTTGTTAGGTTCATGCACTGTAAAAAAGAAAAAGAAAACATGCTGTATGCAAACAAACCAACACCCATTGCAAAATAAAAATAAAATAAAAATGTGGATATACATTTCTCTACCTATTTGGCAATGTACTTCGTGTATACCGTTCCCTTATTCAAGTAGTTTACAACGCGTTTGGCAACGGTATTCCCGGAGTACACACATTGTTTATATATAAAAAAAGTATATTTTTAGCTATTTTGACACCAAATAATTACTGAATAGTGTTACTTATTATATTACCTTGTAACCAAACACACATACCATTCCAAAAGCCAACTAAAAACCCATAAAAAATAAACAAAAACTTACCCGCCGCGCAGGAGTAGCCGACCGTTTCGAAGCCATTTTTGGAAATGGCATGAATCGTGAATGTTGCCACCTGCAGTATTTTTTCTACCAAAGTAGGATATATTCAATGCATTTTGGCAGTTTCAAATGGTAAAAAAATCCAATAATTACGGGCCCAGAATTTTACAAAGTTAGCGTACTCCACAGATGACGCTGCCAAATTAAGGGTTAATAATGTTGATGCTGATGGATTACAGAATTTTCTGCGTCCACTATCTCATGCAAACTTCCTTTATTTTCTTTTCAGTTCGGTGACATTCTCTTCTGGAGAGTATGGAACAAAGACCGGGAGCTGATCGCGCCGCTGTCAGTAGACGCCATAGTGCCTTTCTGGACGCAGCACTGCATGCACACGGTATCCCTTGTCTGGACACTGATGGACCTGGTCATGGTGCCCAGGGAACGGCCTAAAGATATGAAGCTAGGAATCACGCTGCTGACAGCTTTCCTAACGGCTTATATGTTTGTGTAAGTGCCTGAATAACTACTATAAATTGTATAAACATCTTCCGGCCGGATTCATCTTCTGTGTCTACAAATAAAAAGGCTAGTGTCTTTATTAATCCACATAATGGACATAAAATAGAGAATGTCTATAGACCTATACTTTTAGTTTTCATTATCATCATATCAGTCACAGAACGTCAACTGCTGAACATAGGCGTCCCCTATAGATTTCCAGAGTGACCGATCTTATGCGGCATATACCCAACGGCTCCCAGCAACCTTTATCAGGTCATCTTCCTATCTGGTGGGAAGCCGTCCTACACTGCGCTTTCCAGTGCGTGGTCTCGAGAATCTTTCTGCCCCAATGGCTGTTGGTTCTTTGAGCTATGTGCCCTGCCCACTGCTACCTTAGCTTGCTAATCCTTTGTGCTATATTGGTGACATTGTTTCGTTTACGAATCTCTGCATTTCTTATTCGATCTCGAAGAGAAACAAGCATCTGTCCATAGTACGCTGAGCGACCTTGAGCATTCTTATGAGGCCCATAATAAAAGACCACGTTTCTGTACCATATGTCAACACACACTAATAAAAGACTTCCGTTTTAAGACTCGGAGGTATCTTGGACTTCTTCTTGGAGGTTCTTTGAGATTAGGGGACCATTCAATGCATTTCCTTTTAAGCAAATTTGTAGCAAAGAAGAAGTAAAACGTACTGACCACCCAAATTCTGTTTCAGATGCGTGGAAAGCTGCCTCAACGGAGAATACGTCTATCCAGGACTCAAGAACTACACAGAACTCAAAAAAATCATACCGTTAATTGCCTATATTTACATAGAAAACTTTTTTTACTATACTGGTCAATTCCTCATAGTTGATATGGTCTGGGGTACCAATCAGGGAGTAAAGAAAATATAAACAACCTTCTAGCTTTGATTTAAATTTAAATACAAATTTAAAACTCCTGGATATTATACACAGCGCTATCTAGCCCCAAACTAAGCAAAGCTTGTAAGGGAACAGTTAACTGATAGAATACTTATGTACTTTTTTAGACGTGAGCAAGTTATTAACATTATTTATAATTAATCGTAATAATTATCGTGATAATAGTGATATTAAATTAAATTACAAAATAAATCGGTTATACTGTAAACAAAATATTTCTTTTTATTTATTAGGAATTATCATCGAGAAACATTCGTGACGGGTGATTATTACTAGTATTTTCAACAGTGCGCTTCTGTGCTTTGAAGGGCACGATTAATTGTTGGTTCTAACTATATCTATGTCTATAAAAAAACCGGACAAGTCCGAATCAGGCTCTCGCACCGAGGGTTCCGTAAAACATTTTATTCATATTATTAGCCAAATCCTGCAGCGATACGTAGTGGAAGCCATCTATAAAAGCGGGCGCGCCCCACGGGCGGTCACATTTGCTCGCTGGCGCTCGATGGAAAAACACCTTGGACTGGTTACGTATTGTGCATATCGGGTTACGTGAGCTATTTTTCTGTTTATTCATGTTCTAAGTGTTCAGTGCTATTTTGTGTATATTTGTATTAAAGTTGATTTGTTCCATTTTGGTTAATTTTCTGTTTGATTGTGTAAAATTTGTAATTTAAATAAAGTTTAGGTTTTTAGTTCTGTTTTTATCTTTAATCTACTCCTGATCCTTAGATCAGAAGTGGGATAAAGAGCCAACGAAACGGCCCACAAATAGATCACCGAAAGGGAACAAGTCTACCCGCGTTAAAAAAATAATTAATTAGTTTGTTCTGCGTGTTCACGTAACTACAAACTTTGATTTGTTGATTGCTAAAATACCACGAAATAAATCACGTGGTCGATCAAGACGCCGTCGTTGCTCAGAAAGTGGCTCACGTACCCGAACGAGGCACCGTTCGCAGTGCCTGTCCGTTACAAGTTCGCGGGATAGCTCGCGCCGTGGTAGATCGCACGTGCGAAGTTTATCTAGAAGTCGAGCGTCACGTTGCAATAATAGGGACAGGATATATTCGCATAGATCAAGGTCACGCTTGAGGAGCATTGATCGTCATTATCGTCGGTCACGTTCTCGCATATCGCATAGTGATCGGTATTTGCGTCGTTCATACCGTTCACGACATAATACACCTTGCCAGCAGTGCCATCACAAAACTGACCTATACCTACCGTCATCCAGGCGATCTACGATGAATATTGCCGCGATAACTTTAAAGTCAACTACCGACGTTACCTGTTCTTTTTGCAAAAACCGCAAAGTTAAATGTTTTAGTAAGTCGCATAATCAATAACACATTGCGCACCCTTTTTGTCGAAGGTAAGGTCCTAGCCTAGTACATGATGTTCTCATCTTAGGTAACTCTGTTTGTTACACCGTATCCTACCTACTCACGCTTACACAAGCGGGCGTTTTTTTATTAACCTGCGAAAGTGCACCTTCCTTACTACTAAAGTTTTTTATTTAGTTAGAGTGGTAAGTCAAGGTCAGGTTAGGCCGAGCTCCAGAAACTCAACCGCTTTTATCTCTAATCTGACTAAAACATTACTTATGACTCTGTTTCTTGCCATCATAATTAACGGTTTATGTAAACAATGCAAACACAATTTAATTTCTCCTGTTAGGTATTATTTGTAGGTAGTAGGCAGTAGGTAGTCAATCTTTCCGTTATTTATCGAATCTTTCAATAACCGTAAAAATCTCAGTAGGTTACGCAGAAGGCTCATAAAGCACACATGTAGGCAGGTTGGTGGCAATCGACAGCGTTGTATGTGATGAGTGGATTGAGATGAATGGTTGGCAGACCCTATGTAGTGTGCAGCACTTGATTGGGTAGACGGTAGAAAGGTTACCGGCAGCAGGAAGATGCACTAAATGTGTCAACCTGAAGTCCAAATCGTTTGGACGCATCCGAAGTCAGTAGTGCTATGCACTCAGTCGGATGGCAGACCTCTGGTTCAAACGCATCCGTAGTCAGCAGTGCTATGCACTCAGTCGGATGGCAGACCTCTGGTTCAGACGCATCGTAGTCAGCAGTGCTATGCACTCAGTCGGATGGCAGACCTCTGGTTCAGACGCATCCGTAGTCAGCAGTGCTATGCACTCAGTCGGATGGCAGACCACTGGATGGGTAAACACGTACGAGGGCGTGTTGGAAACTGTCTCTGCAAAAACCTGTGAAGCATAGCAACCGGCACCAAGAGGCAGACGACCGACGTCGCGTTCCATTGATGACCACATCAACAGCAAGGAGACGAGTAACAGGGCCCTATTTTCTTTATTTTGAGACGTCTCTGAGGTGATGTTTGTGAGAATGAGTTTTGAGATGATGTACTTTGGGTGACGTATGAATTAAGTGAAAGCGCTCTAGTGCAAGGAGGATGAGTAACGAGGTGACAACTTCTAAAACTCTGAACGTGTCAATTTACATGTTGGTTTTTCTACAGATGACGTAACGAATGGGACTGAGGAGGACTTCAGGCCCTGCGGCACATGGCTCAGGCATTGGGCTTTCCATGCCTTCGCTAGATCCTGATCCTGGAGAGCAGGGCTGGCAGCAGCAGATGCCACTGGATCTAGTGGCACCACACCACGTTCCCGGGTCGGGGACGACCCTCTGTCAGGAGAGGCCGTATTAGCCAAATCCTGCAGCGATACGTAGTGGAAGCCATCTATAAAAGCGGGCGCGCCCCACGGGCGGTCACATTTCATTCGCTCGCCGGTCCTCGCACCGGCAACACGTCTGCTCCGCTCGCGCGCTCCCGCCGGCCCACGTGCCGCCCCGCGTCCCGCGCCCCGCACCTTGCGCCGCGCGCCCCGCGCCCCGCGCCCCGCGCCGCACTTGGCATCCGCCATTTGCTCTGTTGTGTGCGCTCGCTTGCGAGCACACCTCAGAAGAGTCCTTTATTGGACTTTGTCCTTTTCAGGGCAAACTCTTGTTTCTTACCATTAAGAGCCCAAATCCACGTTTAGTGGTCGGTCTGGTGGATACCTTGCGGTGTTAACACAAACCAGACTGGGCATGGACCCGGAACGCCAGCTTTCCTCTCCTGAGGAACGCTACATCCGGCTGGGCTTGGTACCACCGGCCTTGGGGGCTTCCCTCGCCGACACCAAGTATCGGTTAGGACACACCCCTCATACCCCGTAAGAGCGGTAAAGGGACACACTTTAGGTAGGACACTTAGGCCTCACCCCTCCTGTCTATCCCGACGAGAGGATCACGCACCCCCTCACCTCTCCGGGTGTTCCCCCCCGGAGAGTTATGATGGACATCGCCGGGGACGACCTCGTCCAGTTGCCGGGTTCCGTAATCCGGTTGCTGCTCGAGAACGTTCCCGACAATGTCCGACAACGTATTATGAGGGAGCAACAATCGGTTGCCTCCCTCCCGCGTCTAATGGACGTCGTCACGTCCACTCCGGCCCCTCTGGCCAAAAATGTGGCTCGGAAGCCCGTGCCGGCCCCTCTGGCCTCCCCAGCGGCTCGAAAGCCATCCCCGGCCCCTCAGGCCACTAACGAGGCCCGGAAGCCTCTGAAAGCCCCTCTGGCACCCCCGGCGGCCCGCATGCCTGCCCTGGCCCCTCCGGCCACTAACGAGGTTCGGAAGCCTCAGCAAGCCCCTCAGGCACCACCGGCGGCTCGTAAGCCTGCCCACCTCCCCTCAACCTCCTGCCTCAGCGCCTCCCTCGTCGTAGTCATCAAAAAAGCCCGACTCTCGAGAGGCCTCACCTCGCAGAGTCTTTTTAGACTCTCCGGAATCTCCGGACCCACCCTCCCCCGAGGACGATATGGAGATCGACCTCCTTCTACGCCCTGCGTCTTCCGCAGAGGCATCTAACTCCTCTTCCTCCGACTCGGAGGAAGATTTCACCCTCGTCACGGGTGGTAAGAGGAAGAAACCCTCTTCGAAGAAGACCTCTTCGTCGAAGAAGGTTTCCTCCGTTTCCCCCCCAGCCAAAAAGGCAACTCCTCCCTCGGCCTCGCAGCCTGCCCGCCCCGCCTCTCCCCCCGCGGCTTCCACTGCCGCGAGGAAGGAAAGGCCTCCCCCGCCCCTTTTCATCCGCGAAAAGGGCAAGTGGGACCGAGTTTCCTATCTGTGTAATGAGAATAAGATCTCATTCACAAACGCCCGCAACACTAAGGACGCTATTAAAGTCCTACTCCCCACGTCAGACGACCATCGTCGCCTCACTTCCCTCCTACGTCAAGAACACATAGGCTATCACACCTATGCTCTCGAAGACGAACGGCTCCTTCGAGTTGTGATCCGCGGCCTCCCTGCGGAGCACTCCACTGAATCCATTAAGTCAGATTTACTGGCTCAGTCCTTCCCAGTAAAGGAGGTCCACCGTATGCATAACGGTAAGACCACCTACAATCTAGTACTCGTAGTACTAGAGCTGTCACCGGCAGGGAAGGCCATCTTCAACCTGAAGATGGTCAACAACCTCTCCGGCCTCCGGGTTGAACCCCCCCACCGTAATGGCACTCCTAGCCAGTGCCATAGATGTCAGCTGTACGGCCACTCGGCCAAAAACTGCCACGCCCGCCCCCGTTGCGTCAAGTGCCTGGGTGACCATGGCACCTCTGACTGCAACCGCACTCGAGACACCATCGAGCCGCCAAGCTGCGTGCTTTGTGGTGCCGTGGGACACACTGCGAATTATCGTGGTTGTCCATCGGCGCCCAAAGTCAGCAGGGTGGTGGCTCGTAGGAGTCAACTCCGACCTTCTCCGCAGTATACCAAAACAACTTCAAAGTTGACCTTGGTACCCTCGCAGGAGGCGCAACCTCCCAAAAGCTCAGCATGGGCCAAGCCCTTGCCCTACTCGAGCCTAGCCCTTAAGGCAACGGCCCCCCCTCCGCGCTCTTCTGAGCCAGCCCCCCCATCTAAAATGGGCAAGTCGGACTTTGCTGCCGACTTGGCTCTCATCATGGAGTTCTCCTCCATCGACCTTGCCGAGGTTCGCGTGCTTGCACAAAAACTTAGGCAAGCAAACTCCACCCTCGAAAAGCTGATTGCCCTTGAGGCGCACTCAGCTCTTCTCGCCGCCGTTAAGGCAGCTTCGTCCTCCTCCAAACCCTTTTAGGCCCCAAAATGGTTGTACAAAAGGAAAGGAAAAAACCGCGTTCTTTATCACTAGCGTTCTTCAACGCTGACGGTCTTTCAAGACAGCGTTCTATTATCCAAGATTTTCTAAATAGGCACCAACTTGATATCTTGCTAGTACAAGAGACAAATTTAAAGCCCGGTCATCGGGACCCTAAAATCCCCAACTATCAAATTGTTCGCAATGACAGACTGCTAGCTCAAAAGGGCGGCACTGCCATTTACTACAAGAAGGCTCTACACTGCATGCCTCTTGATCCCCCTTCTCTGTCTTACATAGAAGCCTCCGTCTGCAGGCTAGCAATGACCGGGCATTCCTCGGTCATTATTGCATCCTGCTATGTCCCTCCCGGCAAGCCTCGCTCACCTCAATTCGAGAGTGACCTGCAAGCCCTGTTCAGTCTAGGAAGCTCCGTCATATTGGCGGGTGACTTCAATTCCAAAAACGTCATGTGGAATAGCACCACGACGAACTCTAAAGGCAAACAACTAGAAAGCCTAGTTGAACCCCTTAATTTCGACATCATTGCCCCTAGAGGCATGACTCGCTTCCCTACTTCCACTCCCCCCGAGCTCCTTGACATTGCACTTCTCAAAATCGAAGTTATTCATGAGCTCGATTCCGATCATCGACCGGTAATGCTCTTACTCGGCCCTCCCACTGACCAGCCCCCTGCCACCAAGACTGTGGTAGAGTGGCATAAACTTGAGAAAGCCCTCAAGACTGCGCACTCGACTGACCTAGATAGGATCCCTTCTGTCATTCGGACATCTGGTGATATTACGGTAGCGGTTGACGCCCTTACCACACATATCACAAACTCAGTCAGAGACTCATCAAAGCAGGTGCCCGTAGTGGATGACCACCGGGGCCCCCTGCCAGATGATATCAGACGGCTGATGACTGAAGCTAACGCCGCAGTTAGACTTCATAGTCGCTGCCCCACTAACGACAATCGAGTCTTAATGCGCTCCCTGCACCGTGAGGTGAGAGAGCGCATTAAAGAACATCGCAATCGTGAGTGGGAGAGCCTGCTCTCGGGGATCGAGCCTAGCCATCTGGCCTACTGGAGGTTAGCTCGCTCCATGAAAGCGGACGCTCTCGCTCCGATGCCTCCCCTTATCCGACCCAATCACCCTCCAGCATTCGAAGACGAGGAAAAAGCCGATTTCCTGGCTGAAACCCTCGAATCTCAATGCTCGCCCAGTCTCGAACCCGTCGACCCTGTTCACCTCCATACGGTGAACAGCGAGGTTGACCGCTTAGCCTCCCGACCCCCTACTTCCCCACTTGATCCGATTGAGCCCTCTGAAGTCTTTGACACTATCAAGGCCCTACACCCAAAGAAATCCTCCGGCCCCGACGGCATTTCTAACAGAGTACTCAAACAGTTCTCTGTTCCCCTTATCCATATCCTAGTCTGCATCTTCAATGCGGCTATGGAAACTTGCACCTTCCCTGATGCTTGGAAGGAAGCCAACGTCATTGGCATCCGAAAACCCAGCAAACAGGCAAACGATCCAACTAGTTATCGTCCCATTAGTCTACTTAATAGTCTAGGCAAGATATATGAGCGTCTTCTAATGAAGCGCCTATGGGCTCATGTCAATGAGTTCAAACTCCTTCCCGACGAGCAGTTTGGCTTTTGAGCCCAACATTCATGCCCACAACAGGTGCTCCGCATAACGGAGCATGTCCTCTCCAACTGGCAAAGTACCTGGCCTTCAGATACTGGTGCCGTCTTCCTCGACGTAGCGAAAGCTTTCGACAAAGTCTGGCACAACGGCTTGATCTACAAGCTATTCAAACTCGGAGTCCCAGACAGACTCGTGCTCATCATACGAGACTACCTACAAGGTCGCAGCTTTCGCTACACCGTGGAAGGCACTCTCTCTAGTCCTAGACCAGTCAGAGCAGGAGTCCCTCAAGGCTCCGTTCTCGGCCCCCTCCTGTTCACGCTGTACACCAGCGATATCCCCCGCACTCCTCAAGTGGAAATAGCCCTATACGCAGACGACACAGCCTTGTACACATCCAATCGGAATCCTGATCGGGTGGGTATAAGGCTGCAGGCTGCCCTTCACTCATTAGCCACTTGGTTCCGCAAGTGGCGGATCGAGGTAAACCCGTCGAAAAGTACAGCAGTGTACTTCTCACGGAGAAACCTCACTCCCAAACCGATCTCTCTATTTGGCCAGCCCATTCGCTGGGCCCCATCAGCCAAATATCTGGGAGTCATCCTCGATAGGCGTCTTTCCTTTAGGTTGCACATCACTAAGAGGTGCAACCAAGCAAAGTTCACCCTAGGACGATTGTCCTCACTTCTAGGCGCGAAAAGTAAAATGTCCCTTAAAAATAAGGTGACTTCTTTACAAAGCGTGCATTCGCCCCATCATGACATACTCATCTGTAGTATTTGCCCACTCTCCTAAAGTTGGTGCCATTCAGGTTATTCAAAATCGCTTCTTGCGAAAAGCCTCAGGCTCGCCCTGGTACTTTCGCAATAAAGACCTACATCGCGATTTGAAACTAGAATCAATAGCCAGGTTCATGAAGCTCGCTTCCAAGCGGTTTTATGAACTTGCCTCTAATCATCCGAACCCTTTGGTACACACCATTCCGGTTTACCCGTTGGATCCGCCCGCCAACAAAATCCTCCGTCGTCCGAGACACGTTCTCGGAGACCCGGATGACGAAATCACCTCTGCTAATGCGGAAGGTGAGTCATCTATATCAGACAGAGCAAACACTTCACAGAAACACCGACCTCGCCGGCGAGGTCGACGAGTCCCTTCAGTCGCCGCTTATACGAGGTACAGACATGTACCCGGGCGTTTCTCTCCTATCCCCATCCCGGCAACAGCCCAAGCCGAGGTTCGTACCTAAGTGGTGCCCTTGCGCTAGTTGCCTAAAAAAATCTTACAGGGCTGAGTGCCATCTGCGCTCGCCAAAAGTTCGGTTAAGCTGTCACGGCCTCAGAGGCCAACAGCGAGATTAGTCCACTCGAAAAAAAAAAAAAAAAAAAAAAGGCGGTCACATTTGCTCGCTGGCGCTCGATGGAAAAACACCTTGGACTGGTTACGTATTGTGCATATCGGGTTACGTGAGCTATTTTTCTATTTATTCATGTTCTAAGTGTTCAGTGCTATTTTGTGTATATTTGTATTAAAGTTGATTTGTTCCATTTTGGTTAATTTTCTGTTTGATTGTGTAAAATTTGTAATTTAAATAAAGTTTAGGTTTTTAGTTCTGTTTTTATCTTTAATCTACTCCTGATCCTTAGAATATGATATAACTACAAATTAACAATTTCGGATTTTATCCTTTACTTGTGCTGTAAGACCTTGCTTCTTGCTACAAAATGATTCTAGGTCAACGGGAAGTACCCTATAGGTTTTGATTTATTTGTGAGCAAAATATGCGGCAAAAATAGCCGTATTTTTTGATAGCTTTGCTTTAGAAGCTAGATTTTTTAAAGCTTCAAGGAACCGTAGGTTTGCGTATTTGATATTATTTTCAACTTGATACCTCCACGCGTTTTTAGAAAAAAGAAAAAATAGAAAAACTGAAAGACATACAGACAGAATGTCAACGAAGTGGTCCTATAAGAGTACCTGCTTTTGAGATACGGAACTTTTAAAAATAAACAATAATAATATTTTTGGGTAAATCAGAAGTAAGACTTTAAAAAAAAACAAATTGGATTGATTCTAACAATTAGCAATTAATTTAATCAAAACTTGATACTAACAATAGAAAACAAATTGAGACTACACACATCAAAAACAATTAAACATAAGTGAAAAACACAAAATGACTCACGTGACCTCACACTATACACTAAACAAATAATCTTATAGTTCATAAAGTTGTTGCACCGCCGAGCACCACGAGAAAAGTGAGACCGAACTTTTTTTTTTCGAATGGACTAATCTCGCTGTTGGCCTCTGAGGCCGTGACAGCTTAACCGAACTTTTGGCGAGCGCAGATGGCGCTCAGCCCTGTAAGTTTTTTAGGCAACTAGCGCAAGGGCACCACTTAGGTACGAACCTCGGCTTGGGCTGTTGCCGGGATGGGGATAGGAGAGAAGCGCCTGGGTACATGTCTGTACCTCGTATAAGTGGCGACCCGCCTCAGGCTCAGGGTCCAAAGAAGGCATGGAAGGGCCTGCGCCGGAACTATGTGCATGATGTAGTGGAATTGGATCTGGTTCTTCATCTGAAAACGAAGGCTATGTTTAGGGGGATGCCAGTTTTAAACGCAGTGGTTCATACTCTTCTGACATCATCATTCATTCAATTCATACATCGCTTTCACAAAAATCATTCATTCACCAATTCATAACATCTTTCTTGTGACCTAATGAGACGTCTCTCAGATACTTATTAGTCCTAGGAACAAGACTTTCTTGTTCTGTTCTTTGATCCCTCGTAGCTGGTGCACTCGATGCAGGCGTAGTTGTCAGCATCGCTGCCTCGGGTGGGTAAGTTCCACCTGTAACTTGGCGCGACCAACGCGCCTGCCCGACTATGCGACTAGCGCAGACACAGGCAAATCCGACTATGCAACTGATCGCAGACACAGAAAATCCGACTATACGACCAATTACAGACACGGAAAACCCGACTAAGCGACAAGCGCTGACACAGGTTAGACCAACTATGCATCGTCATGCAGACATGGTCAGTCCGACTATACGACCAATCGCAGACACGGGAAATCCCGACTATACGATTAATCGCAGACACGGACATTAAGACGGTTAGCATCACGTGGTGTGTCCGCCTTCACAGTAAGCACTATATTGATCCGACTATGCAACTGCAGACACGGACGAGTCCTCACATCTATCATCATTCATCACACCCCCTTACACGCCATGACCGTTTAACAAATAGCTAATCTAACTTTTACTTATTTACCTACATTAGGGACCTACTAGATTATATTTCTTTTGGTAACTAAGTTGGATCTACTAGGTAATTATTTAAAGTGAGGTCAACTGGACTTTAATTAAATATGACCGGCCAAGGCGCAGGGTGCGAACAAAAGATGGTGGTGTAGGATAGACTTACTGTCGAAGAACGCGGCGCAAGTCTCCGGACACCACTCGCCTCGCCATGGCACCATGAACTGTGCCGCAGCCTGCGTTTTCTTGCCATAGCCGCCGCTGAGCAGTTTCAACTCGTAGCGTCCGCTCGGTAATGCTTTTGATTGATTGATTGATAACTCTTTATTGAATTACCACACAAACAGAAATAATACAAAAATAAATATAAGGCTAGAATAAATAAGGCAATACAATGGGCGGCCTTATCGCTGAAAACGATCTCTTCCAGGCAACCTTTGGATGGAGCGAAATTTACAATATGGAGTGCGGTGTAATTTGTAGGATATATTTAAGTACACAAATATTCTTAAGTATAATAAAAAAAAAATATGATAATGTTCCAATCCTAATACTTAAAATACTTATAAAATAGACTAATATATAGATATATGCAAATAGCTAACTAAACTAACAGATAAAATGTTTATATAGTAAATAAATAACGCTAGGAAGATGACATCGTTAGGTAATGTTGCTTCACCTTCAGCTTGAATGTGTGTAAGGAGGATGACCGTCTTATTTCTTCGGGCAGAGCATTCCACAGCCGAACAGCCTGGACAGTAAAAGAAGCGCTGTAAAAGGAAGTGCTGTGCGAAGGAGTTCTGAGTATCAAGTTTTCTGATGACCTAAGAGTGTAGTTGTTTGAAGAATGAAGAAATTGAAATCTATCTTTCAGATAGTGAGGAGTGAAAGGATTGAAAAGAATAGAATAGAGAAGAGAGAGGATATGCGTATTCCGACGAAGACGAATTGGAAGCCACTTAAGCTGTGAACGGAAGGGAGACACATGATCATATTTTCGGAGGCCAAATATGAATCTGATACAAAAATTTTTTAGGCGCTCGAGCTTGTTAAGCTGTTCTTCAGTGAGGTCCAGATAACAAGCATCGGCATAATCTAAAACGGGATGTGAAAGCGATTGTGCAAGCGCAGTCTTGGTGGACGTGGGCAAAAAGTTGCGTAGTCTTCTTAGTGAACCGGCTGACGCAAACAACTTCCGGCTGGTTAATTCAAGCTGAGCCTTCCATGAAAAGTTGCGGTCAATGATGATACCTAAATTCTTAACGCTTTCGCTGTATGGGATTGCTATTCCGTCAAAAACCACTTGTGGGAGGGTGGTCCAGTCAATTTTGCTAAGCGTTCTTGAACTACCTACAATAATGGTTTGCGTTTTGGTAGGATTCACTTTCAAACCGTGGAGCTTGCTCCACTCTGCAATACGGCGTAAATCACAGTTGGTAACGTCAACAGCATCAGCAATATTACTGAGCGTAGCCTGATTATAAATCTGAAGATCGTCTGCGTAGAGGTGAAAGGACGAAGAAAGACTGAGAGAAATAGAGTTTATGAAGATTGCAAAAAGAAGAGGAGATAAAACGCCACCTTAAGGTACACCAGCAGACGTATTACACCACGAAGAGAGAGACTCCTCAAGTCGAACACGCTGACGGCGCCCGTGCAAGTAATTGAAAAACCAACCAACCACCGCTGGAGATACGTTAAGGGAGCTAAGTATTGCCAGGAGAATATCAAAATCAACGGTGTTGAACGCATTACTGAAATCGAGTAAAGTCAGCACGGTAAGTTGCCCATTTTCCATGCCCATACGTATGTCGTCCGTGATTTTGACTAGAGCAGTGACAGTACTGTGGCCTTTACGAAAGCCAGACTGCAGAGGATTAAGGATACTATAGGAGGAAAAAAAGGAGTTTAATTGATCATGGACCAAGCGTTCGAGAACTTTGGAGAGAAAAGGAAGGATATAAATCGGACGATATTCAGAAAAGGATTTGGGATTAGGTTTCTTTGGCAGAGGAATTATTTGGGCTTCCTTCCAAATGGAAGGGAAGGTACCGTTCATTAGGGAGTGGTTCAGGAGATGGCAGAGGGTAGGTAGTATGATATCAAGGATAGGGATAAGCATATTGCGGCTGATACCGTCAAGCCCAACAGCATTGGATGTAATGGACAATATACTTTTCTTAACGTCAACAACGGTGATTTGGCTAAATAGAAAAGGAGGATGATCAGGAGTTGGTAACGAAGAGAGAAAATGAATTGAACTGATTTTATCAGCATCAGCAATGTAAGAAGATGAAGAAAAATGTTGATTAAGGGAGTCAATGTTTAAATCGCTTGGAATTGAATCCTGGCGAGATTTACCAACACCTAACGATCTCAGAAACTTCCAGACTTTAGCTGGATCTTCATCGGAAACGGATTCATGGATATGGTGACGTTGTGCGTCCCTACACACTCTATTGCAGCGATTTCGAGAATTGTAATACTTGTTTTTGTTGTACTCACTTGAAACTATTTTGTACTTCGTTTTAGCAACCGATTTTTTATGAATAAGAGTTTTAATTTCATTAGTGAGCCAGGGAGCCGGGTGATGTTTTTTGCTACCTTGTAAGGGCCGCGCATACCAGGATCCAACTTTCCTGTCGACTGAGAGAACTTGATTACAAAGACAAGATCGTTTACTTTGAATTCTCGTGGCGGGCGCCGGTGTCGGTTAGCAAGCTCATCCTGCCTGGCCTGATTATCACTTAGGAGCTGTCGAGCTCGGCTTCTGGTGAGTTCTCGAAGAGCCTCTCGATTTGGTCTAGAACCCTCTACTGCCACGTCCCGAACTAAGGCACGAATGACTGGAGTAGTTGAATTGGTGCCTATTAGAAGATTGAGAGCAGAAGTTTGCGTAGTCTTCTGTTTTGTTATATTCAGGACCAATTGCAGCTTCCATAGCACCTCCGACCATGATGAGTGTTTGTGGTTCACTTCAGTGCGGATCATGTTGAGTACCGTTCGCACGTACCTCTCCACCTGGCCGTTCGCGTGATGCATCTCAGGAGTTATGCAGTGTAGTTCGCAACCAAGGTCGTTGATCCAGGTTGTGAACTCGCTCGATTCAAACATACGCCCTTTGTCCGTAACCATCAGTTTTGGCACCCCAAACTGTGCAATTGCCTGCGTGATGACTCGTTTCAGCTCCACGGCGTCTTGTCGTTGAATGGGATACAGTAGGCAAAACTTAGTAAACGCGTCTACTACTATTAAAATGAATTTATATCCCTCTGATATCGGCAAAGGACCCAATGCATCTACATGAACCGTGTTAAACGGCGTGTCTGGTTTATCCCGGGAAGTAATGTTCTGTAGTGGTGCTCGCGGTGCACGTTTCTTTGAGAGACATACTAAACAATGTGCGACATACTTAACAACAAACTGGCGGAGACAAGGAAACCAAAAGTGCTTAAGTATTAAGTCAAGCGTCTTCTCGACCCCAATGTGTTCGTGTTCATCGTGGAACACACGGAGAAGGCTTAAGCGGTGACCTTTGGGTATGTAGCATAGAAGTCTCGGCTCCTCGGCTACTGGAACGTACCTATAATAAAGCAGATCATTTTGCGCCACATATCGGTTAGGATCCAACTCGCCGTTCTGAAGCTTCTGAACGAGATCTTGGGTCTCTTTATCAGCCGCTTGTGCTATTTGTGCCCAGTTGCGAGGTCTTTCGATTTGGTTTACCATCAACGGATTACGACTAAGGTAGTCAGCGTGTTGCATTAGAACTCCCTTACGATATGTGATGGTGAAATCGAAATCGTGAAGATAGATCCACCACCTGGCTACCCTGGGTAGTAGATCTTTCTTCCGCTCAGTGGACCTCAAGGCATTGCAATCAGTAACAAGAACGAATTTTAACCCCACCAAGTAATGCCGAAAATGTTGCAAAGATTTGACCACGGCTAGGGTCTCTAGCTCATAGAAGTGGTATTTGTTTTCTGCACCCTGAGTCACTTTACTAAAATAGGCGACCACGTGCCTTTTACCATCCGGGTGGGTTTGCAGGAGAACCCCTCCGTACCCAGCGCTACTGGCGTCCGTATGGACCTCAGTAGGTAGCTTAGGGTCAAAGACCGTGAGGATTGGTTCGTTAGTTAATCGTGAGATAAGCTCTTGACAAACCTTTTCCTGTTCAGGACCCCAAGAAAATTGAACTCCTTTCCTAGTTAGCTGAGCAATGCATGCGGTTTTTGTGGCGTAATCCTTAATATAGCGCCTGAAGTAGCCAGCCAGACCAAGCAATTGTCTGACCTCCTTCACGTTTCCTGGAGGTGATGTATTCGAGAGAGCTTCTACTTTACGTGACTTTCTAATAATGCCTTTACTCAAGAGGTCATCAGTGATCTCGCGAACCTTTAGCTTTTCGTGGTGAGAGAGTTTATAAGGTCGATAAATCACTGGGGTTGAGCTAGTAAGCTTAATTTCCATTTCGCCTGATTTGACTGTGGTCATGGCTGTGCCTGAGATGAGGAAATCTGAGAACTCATTAATTACCCTCATGAGTGACTCATGTTCGTTTCCTACAAGGGGTGTGTTAACTACGATTCCTTCACTAGACTCAACTGAATTTACAAGAAGTGGCTTAACGGGAGAACGTGTCAAATATTGTCTGTCCTTAGTACGTACGTAAGTAACCCCGTCACGATTGAGGACATCTGTTCCGATTATAATTGGAGCACACATGTATAACGATGGGACTACTACTAGGTCGGCCTCAATAGAAATACCTTCGAATTCTAGGGTAGTTGTAACGTAGGCTGTAGTAAGTATTTCTCTATTACCTATTCCTTTAATAGTGCAGTGTTTTTGTTTTGGCTGGCAAGTGAGATATTTTAGCACTTGTGACGAGATAAGGGACACGTTTAATGCTCCACTGTCTATTAGCACGTCCATCGGAATACCCTCAACTACAGCTGTTGTTGTGTCAGAATTATTTTCTTTAGTTAATACAGATTGATCAGAACATAAATTAACATTTTTATGATTGCGTGATTCGGAGCGTGCTTTGGCGAAGCAGGTATCTTCGCTATGCCCAGACTTTTTACAAAATGTGCAAGTATTGGGTTTGACACTAGGCGCGTTAGGTTTTGCAGAAGTGGTTGAATCAGGTTTAGAATCATTTTGCTTGGGTTTCTTACAGTCACGGGCTATGTGACCTCTTTGATTGCAGTTAAAACACTTAGTTTCCTGGCGAAGTGTAGGTTGAACAAATTTTTTCTTGTTGATGAATTGAGGGCGTACATCATGTTTATTTTTGGGCTTTACATATATCGAAAGAAATGACACCAAGTTTTCAGTAGTGAGCGCTGCATTAGAAGCAGCTGCTCGGACTTGAGGGTTATCAATTCCGCGAATAATGATTAAGACCCTCAACTCGTCATCAAGACCTTTTACTATTCTAAGTCGCAAGAGAGTTCGCCTAGCGTATTCAGCATAGGAGGAATAGCTATCCGAGGTGGTTTTCATTGCTTCAAACAGAATGTTTGCATAGTCTAACTTACCGGGACATAACGGCTTAAATTCCAACTTAAAATTGGACCATGTTCGATCATTTGTAACCCACTCGGATAACCATGTCCTAGCGTCACCTTTGAGACAAGATGCAACCCGGGATAAACATTCGTGATCGTTCCACCCATTGGCAACTTTTGCGCGGTCTACCTCCTCGCACCATGAGTCAACATTATGAATTGTAGGGTCAAAGTTTGATACGTAATAACTTTTTGATTTTACCGGTTGGATAGACTTAATAGCTTCCATAAGGGCATGAGTCAGAGAAGATGTTTCGGAGCATTGCGTGGATGTTTCTATAACTTGGTCAGAAGTTTCGGTATTTTCTGCTATGGTTAGAACGTTATCTACTAATGTGGGTAGTAGCGGTGTATGATTTTTTGTTCTCGGGATAGAACTGCTGGGATTTATGTTTACTTCAGACTAGGTATTTTGTAATAAATCGTCAGTTTTATTGTGACCTTCAGTTCGTGGGGGTATGCTCGAAACAAAAGGGGAACGACTCATAGAACGACGGCGATGTCGTGTTATGACGCGAGAACGTCTCTCGGTTTGTCGTGAGCGGGAGATGCTTCGCGAACGATTACGAATACGGGACCTACTGCGCGTGATTTTTCTGCTCGTGCGTGGTGCTCGATCGCGAGAGACACTACGTGATACGTGTTTCGCGACGCGAAAGGTCTCGTAAATATGATCTGTTTCTACTACGGGACCGTCGCCGCGAACTACGTCGTGATCGGGCACGCGAGTCATTTTGTGAACGGTGCCTTGATCGACTACGTCTACTTCTTGGCATTTTACTGAATTTACGTAAACAACAGAACAAGAATTTGATTCTCTCTAAAGTGCGGGTAGTTTCAATTTGTTTACTAGAAATATGTGGACTTTGTGACTTGTTTATCCCACTTCTGATTTTGGGTAAATCAGAAGTAAGACTTAAAAAAAACAAATTGGATTGATTCTAACAATTAGCAATTAATTTAATCAAAACTTGATACTAACAATAGAAAACAAATTGAGACTACACACATCAAAAACAATTAAACATAAGTGAAAAACACAAAATGACTCACGTGACCTCACACTATACACTAAACAAATTATCTTATTGTTCATAAAGTTGTTGCGCCGCCGAGCACCACGAGAAAAGTGAGACCGAACGTCTATCTTGCCCGCTTTTTATAGAAGCGGTGACTCCTTGATGGTTGCTTGGTGGGGAGAGTGCTAACAATATATTCATTTCTTTTTCTATCAGAAGTAATTTTCTTAAGTCTAAACTACAAAGACAAGTTTTTGGGTGTTAACAAACATTGTGAGAGACTGGAGCCTGAATTAAGTTCATAGAAACCTGTATTACAGGTCACCAGGCCCAACTCTGCGAGTATGTATAAACAACAAAGGATCATTTAGTTATTTATTGATCGAGCGAAGCGAGATCTCCAAATCAACTTGGGCAAATCGGCGTTGTATGTATGTATATACGAGTATGTATGTATATACGAGTATGTATGTATATACGAGTATGTATGTATATACGAGTATGTATATATGTATGTATGTTTGTTTGTCCGAGAATAACTTTCGAAGCGTTTATCCGATCATCGGAAAATTTGGTATATAGGTAGATAGTGATGGCACAATTTTGATGTGACTCAATGAGCTAAAAATATTGGGGGGTTGTTGAGATATTGGTTTTCAAGAGGGGTAAAAAAAAATTAAAATGAGACTATAAGATCAAATGGGACGTCAAATAAAAGGTCTTCGTTAGATTATTTCAACCCTGTTTATATTTTTAGTTAAATCTTTGTAGTTTTTGAGGTATTAGCCATGATAAAAATAAAACTTTGACAAAATTCACAGGGTACACCAGTAACCCCACAATGCTGAAATTTGGTATTCGTGTAGCTTTAGTGACACAAATATAGGCAAAATTCTGAAATCCAGCATAACTGCATTTCGTACTCCAAAACAGAGTAACCACTTTAACTCCCGTTAGCTGTAATTTGAATGAAACTGTAGATCAAGTCAGTTGGTTATTTATTTCGTGGCACTATTTTGATGGTCAAAGATTTTTTTTTTCTTTTAATGGGTTACTCGCGAGATTTCAATTCGAGGCGAACCACTAGTTAATTACTAATAACTATGCAAAATGGCAGACCACGATTCAATAGGTATCAGTCTTCTTATTTCGAGTCAACGATTCACTTCACAATCACATTATGGATGAATACAAATTTGGCACTTCTACTGCGTTGTCAGTGACTAGGTCGTCTATTTTGCAGGGGATAGGGCAATGCAATGGGTTCCCCGCAGTCGCAGCCAGTCAATGTTATGGTCCCGCATTCCCCATCTACACAGTTTCTTCCTGCACCGGCCGATATGGGTTCGGAGTCGGTTCATTGACTTCCAAACTGGCCACGGAAGGTCGTGTCTTGGGGGAAGATGTTATTGAAGATTGAATATCAGTAATACTGCATTAAATGTCCCTAATGTCAAAGTTAAGGATAAAATCTATGTAATGTAATATTAAGCTATCTTAGATAGTGTGCCTTTAATGGTGCTCCCACACAGCAATTAAACATAACGTTACCTATACAGGGTGTTTGGTTATATACTGATGATATTCAAGTGACGGTTTCTCAAAACATAAAAAAAAACTTCTCTAAAAAATACTACTAGTCATCAAATTTTAAAGAAAATCAACTAAGTTTAGGTAATTAATTCGATATAAAACTTACTGCCTACTCTTGCAATCGATATCCAAAAATAAAGGTCGATTTTATATCTCTTTCGGAAATGGCGGGATGGCTTTCGGAATGGTTTTGGGTTAGAAAGGGGCAATAAGAGATATCTCGAGACATCACGAATACAGTATCTGTGGTTGGATGGCAAGCATTGCAATAGCACAACATAAGTTTAATATAGTGTTTGTTTTTACATGCCAAAATAAATTTCACATTTCTATGGTAAACATTTCACAAATTTATTTATTATGCTCATCAAAATAGCCCCTTTCATTTTTGTGCGTATATTATCAAACACCCTATATAACTATATAACATGATAACATTTTGTGACATTTGTCTAAATGTAAGGGATAATAACGATAGTGATATAATGATAAAATGCTGTATAACGCTATATGTGTAACTGCTGTGTGGGAGTCCATAAAAGTCAAAAAGGAATTTTCCTGCATTGACAAATAATCTTCAAAAAACCGAGCTATTATTACGAATGCATTCAAGGTCGATGCTCTTGCGACGGTGGAATTGCATTATAATTTGCTTGTCAACATGTTGAAACCACATTCGTTTATATAGTTTGCCCACGGTAAGTCTGCATAACAATAAGAATGATCGTGTAAATCAAATCAAATAACACAGGAAATAAAACCAAAAAAGACTGACAAATGCAAAATGTAAAATAAACTGTGTAGTGGTATCTGCGCCCGTCTCCTTAACCAGTATAATTTATGATCTTTACATGTAAGTAATCGAAGTTCAAATTTAATCTGAAAAACTCATAAGTCATCAAACTAAAACTGAAAATATAAGTTGCATTAGGACTACTGGAGGGTTGTGTGTGTTGTGTGCGTGTGTGCGTTTTTGTGTTAAAGAAGTATCATCATCATCATCATTTCAGCCACATGACGTCCATTCCTAAACAGGCGTCACGAGTATATTTCCACAGCGACTGATGATAACAACTGATGATGTCTAACTTAACAAATTACTGTAAGGCTAACCTAAGCGGTTAGCGAGAAAAAATCCACCAATAGGATAGCGGGTTATGCGAGACAAATAAATGTGGTGAGTTTGACACACATCGTAGCAATGTAGCACATCTCTAGTGGAAAGGCAGCCTAAAAGCGTCTTACATTTATCTCGGAGCTAAGAAAATAATTCAAAATAATTTCAAATTTAGATGGTATTTTAAGGCAAAATAAATATTTATGTGTCTGTACTTTGTGTTTGGAATCACAATAAAAAGTCCCATTCATACCATTATGCATACTCAGCGTGGCCAGACTTTATAATTGGAAATTAAAAAGTGACCTCTCTGTTATTCAGACATGATAATTCGATGCTACTTCCTACGGCACGATGCCAGGTTTATTAAACAACTAGCTGTTGCCCGCAAGTTCGTACGCGTTACACTCCTAAAAGTGTGGGTTTTGGTAACCTAGAAATAAAGCTAAACTCGCCGTTGCAACTTGACTTGACACCCCATTTTTATCCCACGGGACCCGATTTATGGGATAAAAAGTACCCTATGTGTTAATCCAGGCTACGTACATACTAAATTTAATCGAAATCGGTTTAGGCGTGATTGAGTAACAAACAAATAAATAAATACACATCCAAACTTTTGCATTTATAATATGAGTGTTTGATTATAATTTATAAAAAAATATATGAACATAAGTACCATATTTCTTGAAAATCAATAATTTTGAATTTTTGTTATTTTTTAATAAAAAAACATTATGTACTTGTTTCTATCCTAAGCTGTCCCTAACGCGGTGTTGGTCATATTACGACAAAATTAATAAATAAAAAAATCCGTAGGGCATTAGTTTAATTATTGAGTTCAATTGCTCACAAAACCCTTAAGGCTTGTAACAAGAAACATAAATTTCGGAAACTGTTTACGAAACCTCGACTTAATTGTTAGAGAGCTTTCCAATACACTGGAGTGCAAACATTTTTTTCAAAACCTCAATAGAAAATACCTTCAAAATTATTTTGCCTCAATTATACTTAAATAGTATCAATCTAGAGTTACAAACCAACAATTAAAAATGATCATCGCAATTCACCCCATAAAAACTAATGCCACACAAATATAGCAATGAGAACCTCATCAAACGGTACATATGTAAATAAATCACAAAAGTTTTCTTAGAAGCAACACGGTTTTATGAGTTCAGCATTAATGTAATCACTTTATTTTAATTTCTAGTTCGTTAATTTAGTTTGTTTATTAATTAGTTTTATCAAATTCTAAATAATTTCATAGTTGATAGTAATCTACTTTATTTTTATTATATTTAACGACACTTTATTAATTTTAAAGTAATTATTCGTTTAATTTAAGCTAAAGTGCTTATTATCGTATTATTTAAATAAATAAAGGTATTTGTTTAATTTTAGGCTAAAGTGTTTTTATTAGTCTGGGGTCGGTCGCCGTAATCAAACCCGATGTGGAGGACTATATCTTCAATATATTTTTAAAATAAATTTTCACAGCATTTCTCGTCCACAAAGCGATGTTATTTTTCATCAGTAAACAGCGCAGCGTGTGTATCACACACTTGTCGCAATCCCTCAAATAGAGGTGTACAAAGGACTCAGACAGACACTTGATAGAAAGAGGTATAGGATACCTAACCATAGAGTACGTCTAAGAAGAGCCATTCCTAGATGTCACATCGTTTATAATCAAGGTTTCTTCTAGGCAAGTGTGTTCCATCGTAGACTGCACCATCGCTTGCCATCAGGCAAACGATAGCAACGCTTGCCTAATACTAAAAGAAAAAACAGTAAAAATAAATGAAATAATGCTTTTTTACACAGCGCTAAAACTAAGCAAAGTGAAAATAACCTATATTATTAAATATTATTGCAGCTAATAGACCCATTTAATAAAATAAAATATATGTATAATTATTTATTTATAGTGCCAGAAGTGTTTTCTTTTTACATTTCAAAGATTAGAACAATAGGTATTATTAATTTATTGGTAAAGTAAGTTTAGGTAAACTTTTACTCAATATTAAAAAAAAATATGTATATTGACACATTTTTTGAATATTAATAAATAGTGGTTCGCCCTGAACTGAGATCTCGCGAGTCTCCGATTAAAACAAAAAAATATTATTTGTAATCTCTGACTATCAAAATAGTGCCCCGAAATGAATAACCAGATAACATGACCTGCAGTTTCATTCAAATTACAGGTAACAGCAGTTCATGTAATTTGATTACTTTTTTTGTAGTACAAATGGCAGTAATTCTGGATTTCAGACTTTTCCCTATATTTGTGTCACTTAAGCTACACGCATACCAAATTACAGCACTGTGGGATCACTGGTCTACCCTGTGAATGTTGTCAAAGTTCAGTTTTTATTATGGCTAATAACTCAAAAACTATAAGGACTTTACTAAAAATAAAAACGGAGTCTAAATTTACTAATGAAGACCTTTCATTTGACCTAATAGTCACATTTTCATTTTTTTACCTCTCTTGAACCCCAATATCTCAACAACCCCCTAACATTTTTTAGCTCTTTTAGTCACACCAAAATTATCAATAATATTACCTATCTATGTATCAAATTTCACGATGATCGGATCAACGCTTCGAAAGTTATCCTCGGACAAACAAACATACGTACATATGTAAATACATACATACAACGCCGATTTGCCCAAGTTGATTTAGAGATCTCGCTTCGATCGATTAATAAAAATTAATAAATACATAAAATTAATAAATTAATAAAAATACAATACAATTAATAAACAATACAATAAAATACAACAAATTAATAAAAAATTAATAATTACTCAATAAAAAATAAAATCTATAGTTATGGAATTAAAGAAAATATTGCTATTCTCAACATGTTGGAGTCTCTAGCTGAATTGAGGAACTATCTTCCAGGATCTGAGCCACGACAATACGTGTCGAGAGTTTCGCTTTGTTCCCCGAACTAACTTCCCGAGAAGTTGGTTCGCAACAATACGATGCCAATGTGTGCTTTGATGCAACTTCTTGGCTTTTTATTCAGAGCATTATGCTACCAAGTAAGTTCAACAGTAAAGTTTTAAAAACTTCCAACATAATAAATCAATTAAACCAGGTTAAACTGACGTAAAGTACCACTTTAGTTAAACTAGGTTTCTATCGCGTAAACGACTCACTGATTAAAATAGGTATCCTCTCAAAAATAACTCCACAAGAGTCAAAAGTTCCTCCCCGGTCTCGTTTTCTCAAACAACACACAATTCCACATTCCGCTCGACTCCGTCCATCGCTCCAGTGTTGCCAAATCATGTTCATTTGGGATGATAATGAAAGTTTAATATACCAAAGTTACCAAACCGTTCAAGTAATGCTGGTAATCCAACATAATTTACTAAAAGCTATAGGGGAAGCACTAACACTATACCTATTTCTGCCGCCAAGCAGCTTTGCTGTGTTTCGGTTTGAAGGGCATGGTTGCGGTGAAATTACAGGCAGATGAGGCTTTACATCGGTATGCCTCAAGTTGATGGACGCAGAGCATCGTAGGGCACGTTTCTCAGGTGCGTGACCTACCTACGAGTCAATCCTCTGTTATAAGTGATGGTTACCACTTAACATCAGGTGGGCCATAAGTTTGTTCCATCTCCAGGTAGAATAAAAAAACAATAATGGAACTACGATGTCACAAATAGATACACAGACTGACAAACTGAAAATAATAGGTTGGGGAAAAAGTCTTTTCGCATTATAGTATGTATGAACTTGTAATAAAATCTCTTTGGCTATACTATTTGTATCTAGCTGGTTTTGGTATCATTCAAAGTTTAAATTTTAAAGAAGATATGTAATTCCAAATTCAAATTAGGAAAATGTGTGATTTTTATTTGTTTTTCGTACTGTAAAGATGAGTGAATCTAATGAAGAAAATCGAGACATTTTAAAATTTTACTACAAAAAAGGTAAAAATGCAACGCTAGCCGCGAAAAAAATGTGCGATGTTTATGGACCTAGTGCAGTGTCTGTGAGAGTAGCACAAATTTTGTTTAAGCGTTTACAATCCGGAAATTTTGATGTCAAAGATGCACGTCGCTCTGGTCGCCCTATTACGGATAAAATTGATGCAATTTTTTAAAAAGTGGAGCAAGATCGGCACATCAGTAGTTACGACGTAGCTGACCAAAAAACAGATTTGGCGCATTTGAAAAAACTGGGTACACAAAAAGCTCGATATTTGGGTACCCCACGAGCTCACTGAATGAAACCTAATGAACCGTGTACTCATTTGTGATCCTTTATTACGACGTAATGAAACCGAACCATTTTAGAAGAAGCTGATAACTGGTGATGGAAAGTGGATCACGTACGACAAGAACGTGCGAAAAAGGTCGTGTTCAAAGGCCGGTTAGGCTTCACAAACTGTGGTGAAACCCGGGTTAACTCGCAACAAGGTGATGCTGTGTGTGTGGTGGGATTGGAAGGGCATTATTCATAATGAGCTGTTACTACCAGGCAGAACCATCGATTCTGAACTCTACTGCGAACAACTGATGAGATTAAAGCAAGAAGTTGAGAGAAAGCGGCCGGAATTAATCAACAGAAGGGGTGTGGTTTTTCATTATGATAACGCTAGACCTCACACATATTTAGCCACTCAGCAAAAATTAAGAGAGTTTGGCTGAGAGATGTTAATGCATCCGCCGTATAGTCCTGACCTTGTACCTTCAGATTTCCACCTGTTTCGGTCTCTTCAGAATTCTTTAGGCAGTGCCAGGTTAACATCACGAGAGGACTGCCAAAACCACTAGTCACGGTATTTTGATCAGAAGCCCCAAAATTTCTATTGTCAAATTTCTGCAATGGGATCATGTCCCTACCTACAAGATGGCAAAAAGTTATCGAACAAAATGGTACCTACATACTTTAGTTAAATGTAAATAAACTATATGAAAAAATGTTTTGAATTTTCTTAAAAAATGCGAAGAAACTTTTTCCCCAACCTAATATACCGAAGATCAGGTCAGCCGATCCGAAGATCAGCATTTTTATTTTTTGGTGGACATTTAACATAGCGCTATCTAACCCCAAACTAAGCAGAGCTTGACAATGGGATTCAGATAACTAATAGATATATATAGGTAGAATACTTAGGTATATATATTTTTTTAAATATATACTTACATTATATAGAAAAACATCCAGACAAATGACAAATGTAACCTGTGAATGACCTTAACAAATGTCTGTAGATCATGCATACATTGGTTCTGCGGCGGGAATCGAACCCGCTACTTCATGCGTCTCAGCCGGCTATTTGCCCACTGCACCACGGAGGTCGTCAAAATGGAAATTTATAATTTTTTTATTTATGCCTATTGTAAAGCAAGTAGAATAAGAAGAATAGAAGACTCGAGGTCGCTCAACGTGCTATGGAGAGGGCTGTGCATGTTGTTTATCTATGAGATCGAATCAGAAATGAAGAGATTCATAGACGAACCAAAGTCACTGACATAGCTCGAAGAATTGTCGGCCGTTGGGGCAGAAAGGTTCTCGAGTGGAGTCCACGCACTGGAAAGCGCAGCGTAGCCATTGGACGGCCCCCCACTAAATGGAAAGATGACCTGTTAAGGGAGTTGGGAGCCAATGGGTGCAGGCCGCACAAGATCTATGGGGGAGGCATTTGTTCAGCAGTGGACGTCCTGTGACTAATATGATAATGATGAATGAAATAGTAAGTATGAACAAAACATTCAAGTCTCGACCACAAAAACATTTACGGTGTAATTTACGGTACATTTACATTTAAATTGACAACTTAGAATAATGTAAACCTTCTAGATTTACCTAGCCTCTTTACCTGCCTAAAGACCTAATACAAAAGTTATGTAGTATTTTAGTTCTGCCTGCGTAGGGGAGATAGCCCAAATCTGGTAATTTAGGAAATGCGGCGCCGCTGAAATAATTTACGTTACAATCCCCGTGAAATTTCCTACCTAAACTGTGTTATTTGACAAAGGTTTTTTAATTATCAACATGTTATCGTTTTATCAATACTAATAATAAAAAATCTATCGTAACTCTGTCTCTGAAACGTAACAAGAAAATACTATGAAATGAAATGAAATTTATTAAATTATAACAGACATCAAATTAACAGAAACAATCATAGAAGTAATAATCTTACACATGTATCATTCACACTATGTATCATGAATGAGAAAAAAATAGTTATTTTTTGAAAAAATTATGATTCTTCTTCGAATACTAAAGCTAAAAAAGTCAATCGAAAGCTGAATCTTGAAATTTACCACGAATTAAAATATATTAGTTGATAGCCCGTCAAAATGTGTTTTTTCGAAACAAATAGTTTGGAACTGGCGCTATTATCATTAGAATAAAATGAGGACATAAACTCCACGCGGACAAAATTATCCACGATGCTTTTACGGACTTTCGTGAAGGGCTTCAATTTCAATTTAATTATAATTAAACCTATAACGAGTAGTATATCAAACTTATAAAAATGTACTAACCCATTTGTAATTACATTTATACTTAATTATAATTAATACCCAATAATACTTAATTATAATTAATATCCAATTATACTTAATTATATATTTTTTTCTTTACTAACAGAATTATGGATCTTAGACATCCGTATCCATACTATCCGGCCTAAATATAATAAATTCGACGGTAACTCTGTCTGTCTGTTTGACTATTTGTTACGATTTTGAGGAAATTGGCTAAATAGATAGATTATGACCGGGATTTAATTTTACCCATGTTTTGGCAAATAAATAAATCTTTATCTTTGAGATAGGCAACTTTTTAGCCAACTGTGCAAAAGCATGCACGCGTTGTACGAGTATGTCAATAAAACATTACCCATGTTTTATTGACAACCAACGCGTGCGAAGCCGCGGGCGGGAGCCTATAATACATTAATTAAATTGGTTTTACCGCCAATTGGAATTAGCATAAACATTTTGATAAATTGATTTGTTACTTGAGACTATAAAATAAATAAATAAAATAATAAATATTGCTGGACATTTCACACAGCGCTATCTAGCCCTAAACTAAGCAGAGCTTGTACTATAGGAACCAGATAACTGATTTTTTTTTATTATTTATTAAATTTGGTACACAAAACAGAATACAACCTGATAGAATACTTATATACATTTTTTTTTGTAAATACATACATATTATACTTATATATAGAGAAATAACCCGACCCGGAACATATACCTATATATATTATTATAATTATAGTAATATACCTATCTTGGCTTCTTATATGGTGGCTTTGATTTGCTCTTTTCTTTTCTGACAGCAGCATCTAGTAGCGTACATACGAACTAACAAACTAACATTTCGGAAAAAATTGTTTGAACCGAAGAGTATTTTTAAAATGTTGTTTGGTTCGCCACCTACCTATTTACCATAATAACCTACAGATGGCGTTTATATAGAAAAATAGATATAATTCAATTGACGACAGTGGAAGTTGGCATTTCATTGTAAAGCCATACCTAGAGTTAATTGGCATATTTCATAGTTATTTTATTTTGGACGGGATTTGTGATCCTCGTTGGGACAGAAAGGTTCTCGAGTGGAGACCATATATTGGAAGGGGCCCACATATCTAAAACTAATGCACAATGAAAATAAAATATATTATAGAACAAATTATAATGAAACAGGAATAAAAGTTGAACTGGATGAAAAAATTAATAATACGATGCTGCCACCTTTGTACTCGTTCGACAAAATACCTACCAGCCCGCTGGTACGATCGAACATCGTAAAGTTGCATGCCTATCGATCTTTTACAGGATACATTTTGGCTAATGTGCACGGGAACTTCATGATCTAATTCCACCATCTCCTTTCCATCAAAGGACAAGTTGACGAATTGCTCAGTACCATGCATACCATCCATTCACACTTACCGTTTTGGTTCTACGTTTTTAATGCGTACAGCTAAGGTATGGAACACTTTACCGTCGTCTGTTTTTCCTGAAGACTACAATCTGGGCCTCTTTACGGTAAGAGTAAATGTGTGTCTTCTAGATCTGCTTGCTTCATCTTAGACCACATAATCGCTTATTATCAGGTGAGATTGTGATCAATCGAAGATCTATTCGCGGTAAAAAAAAAATATCCTCTTAGCTGGATACCCTCGGATCTCATAGTCACTACTCTAACGTGAAGATATCCCACTAGACTGATGGCTCGTCGGAGGCACGTACAATTAACATTATCATAATCATCATATCAGCTGGACGTCCACTGCTGAACATAGGCCTCCCCCATAGATTTCCAGAGCAGCTCCTGGCAACCATTATTAGCGGGAAGACGAAGGAGAGATGTCAAAATCGATCATGTATTTTCGCCTCAGTTTAAAAAATAGCTTATGTAAAAATGCAGAGACGTAAAATGAATACACAACTTTCGAAAAATCAATCATGGATTTTTGTAACGTTGTCTTTGTGTTAAAAGTTAGACAATATCGACGCAAAAAAGCATAATTGCTGTAACCCACAAATAGGAAAATGTTCAGGAGAGCCAAATAACTTTTGAGAATTCAGAAAAAAATCAATAACATTTTAATTGTTAAATCCCCAGACGTAATTTTTAGAACCTAAATATATTTTTGGATTATCTATCAAGACAGATACCTAAAATTTACTAAAAGTTACTTTTGATCTATAATTTTGTGGGTTACAGCAATGTCACTTATTTTTTTGGAACGATAAAACGCTGTAAATGAAACATAAAAATGTATGGACGAATCCAAATCAAATGTTTTCCTGTAAAGCGAAATTGATGTAACTACTTATAAGATTCAATTTATATGCAATATATTAGCATAAATACAAAACATCCATGTGTACAAGAGCATTGAATTGACTTTACTGACAAAAGGTTAGATGGTATAGTAAAATTAAAACGATGTAATTATGGAATGATATTTATTAAGAAATAATTAATTAGGTTCAGTTCACAATTTTGCAATCATCTTTCTCTTCAATCACATCTTCTTCATCTGTGTCTTTCACGCGATTTTTTGACAGCACAGTGAGCTATCCAATCTTTCGTCTTTGGTGACTTAGGTTCCAAAACTATGAGAACAAACTTTGACGTTTTCCTTCTGATATATTGCCATAATCATTCCCACACGCTTTTCCTATACATGGATTAGGTTTAATGGACTTTCCGTCCACTAATTCTCCTTTTTCATTGGTATAAGATTTACCCATTTATTTTTTTTTCTTTATTTTTACGAAAAGCAGTCTTTGTTGGTTTTCTCTCAGCAGATATATTATGATCATCATTAGTTTCATTGTTTCCTTTAATTTTCACGTTTTTTTTTCTTTTTCTTGCTTTGTTTTCTGTTTTTATTGGTTTTCTTATCTGTAAGTAAATCATTGATGTAATTTAATAATTAGGTATTATAAGACTTGATACTAGTGGACTACAGCCCAAAACTATTCTATGATGAGGAGAGGCCTTGTCTTGTCGAAAATAAAAAGGCTGTTATGAGTAATGATGATGATGAATTTCTTCGCGAAAATAGATGATAATACGAACCTGAATATTTATCACTCGATGTGTCTGAGCTTTCTTCAGTAATATCTTCTTCACTAGAAGCTTCGGAAGGAAATGCTTCATCTAATAATAATTGATCACGATCTTCTTCTGACATTCAAGGTACGATTTATCGTATTGTATGTATTAGGTTGGGGAAAAAGTTTCTTCGCATTTTTTAAGAAAGTTCAAAACTTTTTTTAATATAGTTCATTTCCATCCAATTCATTCCACATCCAACTAAAGTATGTGGGTATCATTTTGTTCGATAACTTTTTGCCATTTTGTAGGTAGGGACATGATCTCATTGCTATAGAAATTTTGGGGCTTCTGATCAAAATACCGCGACAAGTGGTTTTGGCAGTCCTCTCGTGATGTTAACCTGAAACTGCCTAAAGAATTCTGAAGAGACCGAAACAGGTGGACATCTGAAGGTGCAAGGTCAGGACTATACGTCGGATGCATTAACACCTCCCAGCCAAACTCTCTTAATTTTTGCTGAGTGGCTAAAGATGTGTGAGGTCTAGCGTTATCATGATGAAAAACCACATCCCTTCTGTTGATTAATACCGGCCGCTTTCTCTCAACTTCTTGCTTTAATCTCATCAGTTGTTCGCAGTAGAGTTCAGAATCGATGGTCCTGCCTGGTGGTAATAGCTCATAATGAATAATGCCCTTCCAATCCCACCACACACACAGCATCACCTTGTTGCGAGTTAACTCGGGGTTCGCCACAGTCTGTGAAGCCTGACCGGCCTTCGACCATGACCTTCTTCGCACGTTCTTATCGTACGTGTTCCACTTTTCATCACCAGTTATCAGCTTCTTCAAAAATGGTTCGGTTTCATTACGTCGTAATAAAAAATCACAAATGAGTACACGGTTCATTAGGTTTCTTTCAGTGAGCTCGTGGGGCACCCAAATATCGAGCTTTTTTGTGTACCCAGTTTTTTTCAAATGCGCCAAAACTGTTTTGTGGTCAATTCCCAGTTCTTCAGCTACGTCGTAACTACTGATATGCCGATCTTGCTCCACTTTTTCAAAAATGGCATCAATTTTATCCGTAATAAGGCGACCAGAGCGACGTGCATCTTTAACATCAAAACTTCCGGATTGAAAACGCTTAAACCAAATTTGTGCTACTGTCACAGACACTGCACTAGGTCCATAAACATCGCAAATTTTTTTCGCGGCTTGCGTTGCATTTTTACCTTTTTTGTAATAAAATATTAATATGTATCGAATTTCTTCATTAGATTCACTCATCTTTACAGTACGAAAAACAAATAAAAATCACACATTTTCCTAATTTGAATTTGGAATTATCCTCTTTAAAATTTAAACTTTGAGGATACCAAAACCAGCCCGATACAAATAGTATAGCCAAAGAGATTTTATTACAAGTTCATACATACTATAATGCGAAAAGACTTTTTCCCCAACCTATTATTTCCTTGATGTCTTTACTTTTATGTTTTACACAAACACACACTCTCTCTCGACAGTTGCGCAGTAACTGATCGACGCGGTAAGCCGCAAGCCAAATAGACGCGAGCGCGGGTAGCAACAGCAGTAAGTCTGCTTGATCAACATTTGACAAATAGTTACAAAGGGCATAAATGGGAAAATTTTGAATATCAAACATATTTTAAACTAGCGTAACTATTCATTGTCTATATTATAGTGTATGTATGAACTGTAGTAAATCACGATGACTATCAATTTCATAACTCTAAAATGTAGTAAATGTGGTGCGTCACAAAATTTCGATTAGCAAAAACGCTGTTATCCACAGTGTTCGACATTTCAACAGCGCTGTAACTACCGCGGTCTTATTATTGGCAAAAGTAAAATTGGTGTAAATGGAAAATTATCGAAATAATGCTGTTTTTACGCTATTTACAGCAAATGTTCGAGCAATATTTTAAATTATTAGGGTAAATCATAACGCTGTACAAAATTTTCTATTGATCGCAGAGCCACTAGAATTTCACCGTTCGACGCAGAAAAAAAATCTGATTACGAATCTGCAATAAAAAAAAATTGAGTTTTGTGTGGGTTACAGCAATTATGCTTTTTTGCGTCGATATGGGGGCTGGTCGCCATTCCATCCTTCGCTGCTAGTGCTTGATCTACACTCGAGAAGCTTTCTGCCCCCACGGTCATTCATTCTTCGAGCTATGTTCAAACGTATTGTTTGATATTGTTGAATAATAACATTGCATCTTGTTGGATTACTTAGAGCAAGGTCATTGAGGGTAACCGTTAAGGAAAATAATTCCTAACAACTGTTGATATCCTGTTGGCTATGGGTTTTACAAAATAACAGGGAATTTTTGATTTAATGTAAAGATTTCTTACAGGATATAAGAGAGACATTACGAACATGGCAATTTTGAGCTCTATATATGTATAGTAAAAAGTGTTTTTTGAAAAAAGCCCACAAAATGGGTTGCGTGAGTGAAAAAACTCACCCCCAACATGGAACTTCCCTATTGGTTTTTTGGAAAATAACTACATATTTCCAATTTATAGATTTTTCCTTTAAAATACCAAGTTTCTTGCCAAATTCCATGATTGTAGTTCAATGGGAAATACTTTATAAGTAGGTTTTGATTTATTTGCATGGAAAATATACCTATTCTGTAAAAATAAGATCGAGGTGTCATTTTACACTTCCGTTTCCGATTTATTTTTGATTTAATGTTTTCTAATTTAGATAATTTTCTTGTTCAAATGTTACTTGTAAAACTAATAAAACCGGACCAGTGCAAGTTTGAATCGCACGCGAAGGGTTCCGATCGAAATATATTTTTTATGTGATATAACTAAAAAAGGTTAGACAGTCAGACAGATAGACGGACAATAGAGGGATCCTATAAAGGTTCCTTTTCTCTTTTTGAGGTAAGGAACCCTAAAAAATAAAATAAACTTTTATAAACAAACATAACCTTGCCACTGCCGCCGTGCCCCTGACTGACGCAGTTGACCTGAATACATTACCTTCTACCTTTATTTACTTCACATACCTACCTATCTATACCTCTTGCTTCTGTCTTTCTGTGCGGTAATCATCCATTTTGATTTTGATTCCTATGTCAATCAAAATTAAAATATTTGTGTTGATTACTAGAAATAAAGTTTGGCAAGTAGGTATTATGCTTATTCCAAACAAGTCGATGCTATCGACTCGAAAGCTTCAGAAGTTGCTGAGATAATGCTGTGACAGACGGACGGACGGACAAAGACAAACCATCATAGAATGACTAATGTAATAAAAATAGTTTGGGATCCGATCCACTCCAAATGTATGAGTGGATAGCTGCGCATTCATTCACAATGCTGCTGTACTTTACCTACACTCAAGCGTTCAAATGAAATGGCTCAAATTTGCTGAAAAATATGTTAGTCTGATAAAATCTCTGATCTTCATGTCGAAGAGAAAAAAGAGGAACATACAAAAAAAGAAATGGCGAAACATAACGGCTCAAATATACCTTCCGTCATCGTCCGAAGTATGCCGGGGGCTGGGCGGTCGGCCGAACTCGGCCGAACAAACCTGTACACAACAACCGACATCGTCCCTCTTGAGGGTACGCGTTCTCTTTATTTTACCTTAGGCTTTGAACTATCTTGATTACCCTTTCTACTTACCAAATCTGTTGTTCTTCCACATTATGTATAAAAAAAGCATGTGTGCAATTCACACGTGGAAGAAGTGAAACCTTCAAAAATTTTGGTTTAAAGATAATGAAATGAATGTAAAATTTCGGGAAGATGATAATTGTAGGTTTTAGTAATGATCGTAGTGATGCAAAGTTAGATAATTATTAACACGAGTGTAGGGAGTACGAAGCAAAGCACAAAGAGAATCACGAACACAAGAAACACTGTATAATGCTTCATATCTTTTCTTTTTTTTTTGACGACCTCCGTGGTGCAGTGGGCGAATAGCCGGCTGAGACGCAGGAGGTAGCGGGTTCGATTCCCGCCGCGGAACAAATGTTTGCATGATCTACAGATATTTGTTCCGGATCTGGTTGTTTCTCTATATATTATAAGTATGTATTTACAAAAAAAAATGTATATAAGTATTCTATCAGTTATCTGGTTCCCATAGTACAAGCTCTGCTTAATTTGGGGCTAGATAGCGCTGTGTGAAATGTCCAGCAATATTTATTATTTATTTATTATTATTATTATTATATCTCATTTTCTCCCACGTTAAATCTTATGAATATAAGTGTTTGTCACTTTTTACTGTCGCTTTTTCGTTTCATCGACTTTCAAATCCCAACGATACTAAAGAAGTTTTCACTTCAAAAATATTCCAATTGTACCCATAAAATAACAAATGTTGCGACAAAATAGTTTATTGTTTAAGAATAAATGAAATGAAATTAAAAATTAATGAATAATGCTACAATTTTGACAATAAAGCATTATCAAAATTATAGTATTTTCTTCGTCAGCTTAAGTAGTAAGTCTAAAAAATAGAAATGTTCAAAAGCTCTAGCGGAAAGGGTCAATTGAGACGCGGAAAACTTATCACGTCTTAAAAAATATATTTATATGCAATGATATTCTAAAAGAGGCTATAGGCCTTTATACATATTTCCATCAACGGACAGTTTCTATGGAAAGAGATATAGGTACTTACATTATCTACAAAAATAAAAGGTGCTTACTTCAAAAGAAGAGATGTCGAGATGAAATGAAAAAACAGTGAGAGACTAATGAATTAAATTATATGGACATTTTATGTAGATATGTAGGTATATCAATAAATTTAGAATCTAAATTATTTATTATACTTATTCCTAGGCAATGTCCATTTATAGCAGCTAGTACCTAATTAATAGTGTGTATAAGACAAGCTGTTGCCCGCGACTACGTACGCGTTACACTACTAAATGTGTAGATAACCTAGAAATAAAGCTAAACTCGCTGTTGCAACTTGAGTTCACGCCCTATTTTTATCCCATGGGAACTGATTTAAGGAATAAAAGGTAGCGTATGTGGTAATCCAGGTAATCTATGTGGTAATCTACGTATATACTAAATTTCATCGAAATCGGTTCAGCCGTTACGAGAGTAACAAACAAATAAATAAACAAACATCCAACTTTCACATTTATAATATTAATATATAAAAATATATAAATATTGCTGGACATTTCACACCGCACTATCTAGCTCCAAACTAAGCAAAGCTTGTACTATGGGAACCAGATAACTGATAGAATACTTATATACCTTTTTTTTTGTAAACACATACTTATAATATATAAAAAAACATCCAGAACTGGAACAAATATCTGTAGATCATGCAAACATTTGTTCCGCGGCGTGAATCGAACCCGCTACCTCCTGCGTCTTAGCCGGCTATTCGCCCACTGCACCACGGAATCACTCAGTATCAGTGTGATAGTGTACATATATTTTCAGTTTCTAGCACCTTTAAAAATTGTGCATTGAGCCACTAGGTACTACCAAAAAGTGGCCTACGTAATTGTAATTATGCCATGGCCTTATACCATATCTACATTACAACTCATTATGACTTAAGCAAGTGTTCCATGGGTTCATAAATAAATGAAATGAAATGTATAGAGTAGGACTTATTCCTATGCTGCAGGGAGGATAAATAATCATGAAAATACTGAAGCTTGAAACCTACTTTAGCTGTCAGATTTCCATTTACTCCGCTGACAGGATGCAATGTCAAATCCTCATTCTACTCAACATTAGGAGCACTCTCCTCTCTAATTAAAGATTAATTGAATCAGGGTGATGGCGCGAGAAAGCCCTGTGTCGGTTGACGGCTAATTTGAAATACCTTTGTATTAAACCTCGGTAGGTACTTACATTAATGGACGGGGTGAGCTATGATGACTACCGTAATGGGGTGGTAACTGGTAAGCTCCATCGATGGTAAATCAATTTGGAATTTAGAATGCTTGATTACCGCGAGAAGGCGAGTTGGCCGGAGGACGGATGTGATGAGTTGAGTGAGTCAGTCAGTCAGTCGGCCGAGACGCGTTGCCGACGACGCACGTACTGCCACCATGTTCCGCGCTGTGTCCGACAATTGGAAGCGGTATTGGTATGGAACAGGTATGAACGACTGCCTCAATAAGCTGTGTTTTACTAATCCTGTTTAACATGTTTTGATATATGTGCAATATAATATCTCTTTATAAGAGAAACATAATTAAATCGGAACACTGCGTTCCTTCGTAAGTGGTTTGTGCATTGTTTTGAACCGGCTTCATCAATTAACTCTTAGTTTGTGAACAATCAGACCTTGTTCTGGTAATATTAAATGATCGGTTCGAAATACGGCCATCAGCTTGTCACAAAAGTTCAAGACTATTTACGTCTGCGTTCGTGCGTTTCCGGCTTACATTCGGGTATTTTCGGCGCACGTGGTGCTTAGAACTTGTTCGCCAGGTAGGCAAAGGCCAAACATAAACAATTTCGCCGATTCTGTACCTATGCTTGCTGTAACTATAGGATTGCTATCAAAATTTTAATGTGCAAAATATAATTTGAGATAAATAATAATCGAGTGATGATTATCAATTCAATTATTTTATCTAAATACGCAAATTAAATAATCAAGTGTTAATTAGCATATTATATTAGTATAAATTTCAACAAAAATTTTAAAGTTTTAAAAATATAACGTGTTTTATCAGTCATCGTTATCAGGACTGCAAAAATTATAAAACTACAAGGTCATTTGAGATAAGCAAAATCATTTCTTACTTACCTGTCCGAAGGCTTATTTTACAGTGAACGTGATTCTGCAGCAAAAGTGTCAGATATTTATTCACAGAGTCACGTTATCACGTAGCGGAACGAACGTGTAGGTACCTACGCTAGAAAAAAACGGCGGTCGAGCGTGACTGTTGTTTACGAAATGAGTTTTATCCTAACCATGAGAATGTACAGGGGGCCAGCAAGAATAACCCGTTCTTTTATGCTCTAGTAAAAAAACTAAATAGATATTTCAGTGGGTTTTAAATTAATGTCGTACATAACATTACAGGTTGTATAATAAATTTAAATGTACAAAAATCAATAATACCTAATTGTATAATGTATTATGTTATGTAATGCAAACAGTATTTTCCCAATAGAAATATATAGTAAACATCTGAGCAGGATAAATAATGCTTCAGGAATGATTTATTACATAAGAATATATAGGAAAATAAACAACTAACTTATTAGAAATAACATTTTGATTATGATAACATTATTAAAAACAGTTTTTCCTGTTAAGTAATTACAAAACTGTATTTACTCACCCGGAAAACTATTTTTATTACTCAGAATAATATATGTAACTACTCTACCTATGGCACTATATAGGTACTAGTTAAAGTAAATAAAAACTATAATTAAGACGTACCTACTTAATTAATTGACATACATTGTACCTACGAGTAAGTACTTCATGTTAAATGCCATAACCATTATTCATCAGTCATCCATCACACTAATATTATAAATGCGAAACTTTGGATGTTTGTTTATTTATTTATTGGTTTGTTACTCAATCACGTCGTAATGGCTGAACCGATTTCGATGAAATTTAGTATGTATGTAGATTATAACCTGATTTTTTTATCCCATAAATCAGGTCCAATGGGATAAAAATGGGGTGTCAAGTCAATTTGCAACAGCGAGTTTAGCTTTATTTCTAGGTTACATACACATTTAGTAGTGTAACGCGTACGAAGTCGCGGCCAACAGCTAGTTTACAATAATTATTTAACAAGCTTCTTACCAACACTATCCCTTAAGCCTAGGTTACACGGTGCGAGCTAGCATGCGAGCTGACCGTGTCAGTTACTGAGGTGCAATAGCTCGCACTGTGTGACCGCATCATACGAGTAACTGTTATGTGCGAGTGGGACAGTTGCTCGCAAGCGAGTTACTTCAACATTTTTTGTTTTTACTCGCAACTGGCCTTCCCCCACCACGCCACTCGCACGTCGCTCGGTCGTCAACTCGCATGATTTCGCGAAATGACAGTAGCTCGTACGCTCGGGCCCACGCCGCCGGTGCAGTGTTTTTGTAGGTTTCTTGCGTTGACATCAAAATGGCGGAAAGGTGGACATCCGATCAAAATATAAAGTTTGTGGAGCTATACAAGAATCAAACGAACTTATGGAATTGTTTGGATCCTAATTACAAGAACAGAGATTTGCGTAAAGCGTCGTTAGAACACATCCGCTTGGAATGCAATTTACAAAACATGAATGAAGTTACAAAAAAAATCAAAAATTTACGCTCAACGTATAACCAGGAGTTATTGAAAATTGAAAAGAGCAAAAAAAGTGGATCTGGCACTGATGAGATCTATAAACCATCTATCAAATGGTTCGATTCTATGGATTATATTATGAAAATAATTAATCTTAAAGAAAAGGAAACATCAAGTAATTTGGTAAGTATTTTATTACAAATTATAATTACAAAGGCACAAGGCACATTCCAAACCAGTCAGGGTCCACAAAATTTACTATCCTTTATTTTTCTCTTCCCTTTTATATTCTAATTACTACTAGGTAATTATAATTACCTAATCATATAATTTTGCCATGCAACTGCTCCGTCGTCATTGAAATAATTTTTATATTTATCACGCATTTTCTCTGCTATTAATTTCGATCTATTATTAATTCTCGAGCGACGAATACTCGGTAATTCATTAATTTCGGACCTCCACTGGCCTTGAATGATTTGAAAGTTTATGATGTCTTCATAATCTGTAGTTCCTGGTGGTGTATAAGTATTTGATGCAGTAGTACGTAACCAGTTGTGTAATGTACAAGCACATAAGATGATCTTTATCGTAGTTTCCTCTGTAACTTGAATTGGCTTTCCCAAAACACGAAAACGAGATGCTAGAATGCCGAACCCATTCTCCACAATCCTTCTTGCTCTGCTCAACCTATAATTAAAAATCTTTTCTGCGGTAGTCAATGTATTTTTGTAGGGCTTTAGTAAATACGGTTTTAAAGGGAAGGCATCGTCTCCAACTAGAATACCATTTTCAGGCAACAATAAATTGTTTTCTAGATAAGGATACAAAGAGCAGTTTTGGAATACCCCACTATCTGCGTTACGACCATATGAGCCTATATCTACATATCTGAAAGTATAATCGTGATCCACAACAGCCATGAGCACTATACTATTTGTTCCTTTGTAGTTATAATATTCACTGCCACAATTTGGTGGTGCTTGAATTGTTATATGCTTCCCATCGATAGAGCCACAACAATTAGGGAAATTCCACCTCGAAGCGAATCCTATTTGGATATCTTGCCATTCTTCCACATTCGGTATCTGAAAAATAAAAGAGTAATGTTAATTTCAGGAACCATATCATCCATCAACGTCAAGAAGCAACGTCGCATCAGCGTCAGGAAGCGAGGAGGCCACGAATAACGTGGACCTTGATGCTAGTGACAATAGCAACAAAGCTGCTCATATAAAAGTGGTAAAGCCACCAAAAACTCTAAAGTTAAAGACGAAATTATCATCAGAACGGTCTGACATTCAAGCAGCCGTAAATGAACTCAAAGAACTAAATAGTAGTTTAGTAAACGTGTCTGCCCCGATTACAAGAGAATTAGAAGATGAATGTGATGTTATTGGAAGACATGTAGCACTGCAGCTGAAACAGTTATCTTCGATTGATAGAATTGATGCGACAGATGAAATACAGGCGATACTCTCTAGATACCGTAAGAGAGCCCTCTGTGGTAGAATTGTGTACACACCTTCTAATTACAGTTCCGAATGTACGCCATCACCACAGCCTACAGTAAATTATGAAATGTCTGCACTCTCTATGCAAGTGGAACAATCTTCACAATCTATACTCCATAATGAATGTACGCTATCACCACAGCCTGTAGCCTACCAGCTTGTAGAGGTCGCTACTGAAGCTTATCAACCTGTTGAACCTACAACATCTGCATTCTCTGCGCCACTGCTGGATCAATTTGAATCTATACCACAATCTAATGATGTACTTGCTGCAGCAATAAATCTCTAATATTAAAAAATAACGAACTAAGCTATGTAGTACTGTAGTTATTAAGTATTAATATGTAAAGTTCACGTTTAATATGTACAAAAACTTTACAAAACCATTGTGAATTTGATTATGAATAAAAAAAAATACTTACTTTGATATAATCTTTTAGACTTTCATTGATAGCAGCACACACTTCTGGTATTATTTTAATGATGGATGCTTTTGAAACTCTGAAAAATACCGACAACAGTCTATACGATATCCCAGAAGAAAGGTATACTAGGGTTATTTCCAACTTCACCCTCGCAGGTATCGCATCCCTCATTAGTGTATCATCACGTTGAATTTTTGGAGCAATCAAATTTAAAAGTATTTCCACTTGTTCAGTTGTCAATCTCATAACCGCTTTATATTCTCGGGGATCTTCATCATATAGCTCTTTAAATATTGAATTCGTTGCCCCTTTTCTTTGCAGCCAAGTCCTGACCCAAACACTTCTCTTCTTCTTTTTTTGTATAGCTCTTTCAATTTCAACACAAAGTATTTTCGTAACTGCTTTTATAGTGGTATGCACTGTGATTAAACGTGTATTTTGCGACAACATTGCACGAGACATGATACAGACGAACTATGCGAGTACACTGGTGCAGTAGCTGTCTTCCTGCGACGCCAGCAGTTCGCATAGTGTGACCGAGCGAGGCGAGTCGAGCTACTGTCATACGAGTACACATGCACAGTAGCTGTCTACTGTCATATCAGCTGCTCGCACTGTGTAACCTATCCTTTAGATTCTAAGTTGCCACTGTGCTTAGATAGAGCTAGCAGACGCTGTTTTTAAAAGGTCTATATTCAACATAAATGTTAACAAAGTAGGTATTATAGCTAAACACGATTTAGTATAACAATATGTTATTTTATATTAAAACTTGCTTCCGCCTGCGGCTTCGCAAGCGTTTTTATCAATGAAATGTAGCCTATGTGTCAATCCCGGTCATAATCTATCGTCAGACCCAATTTTATTAAAACCCATTCAGTAGTTTTTGCGTGAAAGAGTAACAAACATCCACACATACAAACTTTCGCGTTTATAATATTAGTGGGATCTAACAACTCAGCAGGCTATAGCACCTTTATACGTTTATTGATAAAATTACCATTTATATTTTAGTTAAGATTTTGTAAATCTGTTTAATTCATTTTACGTACCAAACATAATACAGTAGGTAGGTAGGTTAGGTACCTACCTCGAAAAAGTTGATATAATCACTATGTCTACCAGACGTTGACGACAGACGTACCTAATGATCTCGATGCCTTCTACATACATAGATATCGGGGATATGCGAATGAAAATCCTGAAAGGTAATAGGCGAAACGTTTGCCCAGCAGTGGGATGATAGCAGATTACGAAGAAAATGTACCTAACCTACAAGATACCTATACCTAACAAGAGACTTTTACTCAGTAAAAAAAACCTCATTCTATTGAGTCAATCGTCAAGTTGCCCGATAAAATATTTCTCACTGTTGTGACATAAAAGTCTTCAAATGGGCAGCTGAGGTTAGAAGTCTCTTACACTATAATACAATACAATAATTTATTCATAAATTCAATTTTACAAGTCAATAATATTAATGTTATAATAAATATTCAATTTCTGGTAGGTCGTAGAACATCTACACTAGAAAATCCTCTACAGTAACCACTATAAATTTATTTAAAAAATATCGATCTATTTATTATTTTAAATCGCATTAAACGATTAGTTAAAGTCAAAAGTCAAACAATCGATTTGACGACCTCCGTGGTGCAGTGGGCGAATAGCCGGCTGAGACGCAGGAGGTAGCGGGTTCGATTCCCGCCGCGGAACAAATGTTTGCATGATCTACAGATATTTATTCCGGGTCTGATTGTTTCTCTATATATTATAAGTATGTATTTACAAAAAAAATGTATAAGTATTCTACCAGTTATCTGGTTCCAATAGTACAAGCTCTGCTTAGTTTGGGGCTAGATAGCGCTGTGTGAAATGTCCAGCAATATTTATTTATTTATCTTTATTCAACGAAATCTTTTATGGAAAATTTTTATTACTTTTATATAAGTTAACGTTTAAGTTGTTAAGTTATTAGAGCATTTAGTAGTCATCTTTTTTGTGTGTAAATAAAGATAATTCTATTTTGTCTTTTCAACTCTCGAACGATTCAATAATAATTATGTATTCAGACGAGAAATAGTGCATGCCGGCATTTATAAATACCATCTTATAATAATACCTACGTAGTATCATTGTACGCTTGGTGATGAAACTGGTTACCACTGTTTTTTTATACCAACTGGAGATGGAACAAGCCTATGGCGTATAACCTGATGTTAAGTGGTAACCATCGCCTATTACAAATTATTGCCTCATAGGTCACGCACCTTACAAACATGCACTACGATGCACTGCCCTGTGTCCATCAACATGAGGCATACAGAAAACTGAGAGAAGAAGAAAAATAAAAAAGAAGAGGAATTTGACTAGATTTAATAAAATCTAATAAAACCAGATATTTGACTAGATATTCCCGTAAGGAATCGGCCTTGATTTAGCTTTTTTTATTCCAAAAGAAAATAAATGAGGTTCTTTGGTAGATACCTAATTTATTTTCTTTTGGAAAAAAAATTGCAATTGCGATTTGAACCTAGCGTACTTTCAAACCAAAAGTCAATGTTTTTGAATACGCTTTTTACACTAAAAAAGTTTTTTTCAATTTATGCAACATAAGTAGAGGGTTTTCAGATGAAATTGCCGACTGTACGCACTTTGTACGGTTTCATTGCTCTAATAAACAGAAATTGCAACATTCTCGGCAAGTAGATCGTTATCCTTACCGACTTTACCGAGATTGAGAACGCGTTTCACTATTTTAGTGATTCCGTCCAAAATTACTATACAAATAATTTGTGCACTATTTAGGGCGCTTCTAAAATTATACTTCAATCCAAAAAATATATAATGCAAGAGTAAATACAAAAAAGGCACTCAAAACTAAGATAATTAATTTTAATTATATTATATAAAGCTCGATTACCACTGACTGACTGACTGACTGACTCATTGACATGTTTGTTCTCCCAGATGCCACCTCGTAGGGTGAAAATGTTTGGTGGGATCGTATAGAGGGAGTTCCGATGAGTTGGGAATAAATCCTAAAGTACCCCTTTTGTCCCCCATTCGCTCCCATCGACCTCGTATCTCGGAAAGTATAGGTCTTAGAGCGTTGGTGCAAAAACTAATGTTGCAGAGGACATTTTTTTATATCCGGTTCCATGAAAAAAAAATTGTCTTTCATACAAAAAAAAAATTGTCCCATACAAAATATTTCTGTATGAATACCGTAAGCCGTATATTTCGTTTGCCGTAATTTTCATACTGTTTTTGTAGGGAGCCCATGGCTTGTGTGTACTATAAAATTACTGTAAATTTGCTTGATTCTATATAATGTTGGTGGAGGGGCATGAGACAACTTTCATAGTTTTTGCAAAGGTCATCATCATCATTTTGGAACATCCAATTTTTTTTTTTTTTTAGTATGCAACGTTCATCATGTTTATTTTGGAACATCAATTTTTTTTTAATTATGCCTCATCCACAATGATCACTTTTGGAACGTCATTTTTTTTTTTTTTTTTATTCTGCAAAATCCTTTGTGATCATTTTGGAACACCAATTTTTTTTAAATTATGCCTTATCCACAATGATCACTTTGGAACGTCAATTTTTTTTTTATTATGCATCATCCACTGTGATCATTTTGGAACATCATTTTTTTTTCAATTATGCCTCATCCACTATGATCACTTTGGAACGTCAATTTTTTTTTATTATGCAACATCCACTGTGATATTTTGGTACATCATTTTTTTAATTATGCCTCATCCACAATGATCACTTTGGAACGTCAATTATTTTTTTTATTATGCAACATCCACTGTGATTATTTTGGTACATCATTTTTTTAATTACGCCTCATCCACAATGATCACTTTGGAACGTCAATTATTTTTATTTTTTTATGCATCATCCACTGTGATCATTTTGGAACATCATTTTTTTTAATTATGCCTCATCCACATGATCATTTTGGAACGTCAATTTTTTTTATGATGCAACATCCACTGTGATCATTTTCGAAAATCAATTTTTTTTTGTAGCACAAATTTTTGGTGGAATCGTTATTTTACGGTCATCATCGCCCTTGTTTTTTCGAATGTTTCTTCCACATTGATATCCTCTTTAATTGTTTCTATAACTTCGAAATCCTCTTTGATGGCATTTTTACTTCAATATACTTTTGAATGGTTTTTTCTATTTTATATTTTCTTCAATTACTTCTCTTACTTCAACATCGACTCTACAAAATTATGGGTTTTAATACAAATCTTAAATCGCTCGTATCTTCTAAACGGGAAGAGTTACCCCCAGCAAACTTTTACAAAATATTGGTACTAATTTTTGGTGGAATAGTTTTTTTAATACCATCATTGCCCTTGAGATCCTTTTTGAATGCTTCTCTTACTTCGTCTTCCGCTTTGAATGCTTCTTTCACCTCGATATCCTCTATTTTTGCTTCTTCCACTTTGATATCCTTTTTAATTGCTTTTTCTACTTATATATTTTCTTAATTGCTTCTTTTACTACAATTTCCACTCTACAAAATTATGGGTTTTAATACAAATCTTAAATCGCTCGTATCTTCTAAACGAGAAGAGTTACGCCTAGCAAACTTTTACAAAGTATTGGTACAAATTTTTGGTGGAATAGTTTTTTTAATACCATCATTGCCCTTGACATCCGTTTTGAATGCTTCTCTTACTTCGTCTTCCACTTTAAATGCTTCTTTCACCTCGATATCCTCTATTTTGGCTTCTTCCACTTTGATATCCTTTTTAATTGCTTTATTTACTTATATATTTTCTTCAATTGCTTCTTTTACTTCAATTCCCACTCTACAAAATTATGGGTTTTCATACAAAACTTAAATCGCTCGTATCTTTTAAACGGGAAGAGATAGCTCTAGGAAACTTTTACAAAATATTAGTATAAGTTTTTGGTGAAACCGTTTCTTATTTTTATCCTTGTCCTCGACGTCTTTTACTCAATTTCAATTTCCTCTTTAATTGTTTCTGCTACTTCGATATCCTATTTGATTGCTTCTTTCACTTCAATATCCTCTTTGATTGCTTCTTCCACTTCGATATCATCTTTGATTGCTGCTTCCACTTGGATATCCTCTTTGATTTGATTGCTTCTTCCATTTCGATCGTCTTTGACTGCTTCTTACACATGGATATCCTCTTCGATAACATTAAACAGCTCGATATCCTCTTTGATTGCTTCTTCCACTTTGATATCCTCTTTTATTGCTTCTACCAATTCGATATCATCTTCGATTTCCTTTTGATTGCTTCTTGCACTGCAATATTCTTTTTGATTGCGTCTTCATCTTCGATATCATTTTTGATAGCATTTTCACTTCGATATCCTCTGTGATGGCTTCTTCCACTTCGATACCCTCTTTGATTGCTTCTTCCACTTCGATATCCTCTTTGATTGCTTCTTCCACTTCGATATCGTTTTTGACTGTTTCTTCCACTTCGATATCGTCTTTGATTGCTTTTTTCACTTCGTCATCCTCTTAGAACGCTTCTACCACCTCGGTATCCTCTTTGATTGCTTACTCAACTTTAATTTCCTCTTTGATTGTTTCTGCTACTTCGATATCCTATTTGATTGCTTCTTTCACTTCGATATCGTTTTTGACTGTTTCTTCCACATCGATATCGTCTTTGATTGCTTTTTTCACTTCGTCATCCTCTTAGAACGCTTCTACCACCTCGGTATCCTCTTTGATTGCTTACTCAACTTTAATTTCCTCTTTGATTGTTTCTGCTACTTCGATATCCTATTTGATTGCTTCTTTCACTTCGATATCGTTTTTGACTGTTTCTTCCACATCGATATCGTCTTTGATTGCTTTTTTCACTTCGTCATACTCTTAGAACGCTTCTACCACCTCGGTATCCTCTTTGAGTGCTTACTCAACTTTAATTTCCTCTTTGATTGTTTCTGCTGCTTCGATATCCTATTTGATTGCTTCTTTCACTTCAATATCCTCTTTAATTGCTGCTTCCACTTGGAAATCCTCTTTGATTTGATTGCTTCTTACATTTCGGTATCGTCTTTGACTGCTTCTTACACATGGATATCCTCTTTGATGGCTTTTAACAGCTCGATATCCTCTTTAATTACTTCTTCGACTAAAAGAAAAACACGCGAGCTGCGAGCAGCTCGCGCACAACGCAACCTCTAGTTATATTATATAAAACTGCATTACCACTGACTCACTGATTGACTCATTGACATCATTGTTCTCCCAGATGCCCCCTCGTAGGGTGGAAATGTTTGGTAGGATCGTATAGAGGGAGTTAGGTCGAGTTGGGAATAAATCCTAAAGTCCCCCTTTTGTCCCCCATTCGCTCCCATCCACCTCGTATCTCGGAAAGTATAGGTCTTACAGCGTTGGTGCAAAAACTAATGTTGCAGAGGACATTTTTTTATATCAGGTTCCATGAAAAAAAAATTGTCTTTCATACAAAAAAAAAATTGTCCCATACAAAATATTTCTGTATGAATACCGTAAACCGTATATTTCGTTTGCCGTAATTTTCATACTGTTTTTGTAGGGAGCCCGCGGCTTGTGTGTACTATAAAATTACTGTAAATTTGCTTGATTCTATATAATGGTGGTGGAGGGACATGAGATAACTTTCATAGTTTTTGCAAAGGTCATCATCATCATTTTGGAACATCCAATTTTTTTTTTTTTTAGTATGAACGTTCATCATGTTTATTTTGGAACATCCACATTTTTTTAATTATGCCTCATCCACAATGATCACTTTGGAACGTCAATTTTTTTTTTTATCATCAATATCCACTGTGATCATTTTGGTACATCATTTTTTTTAATTATGCCTCATCCACAATGATCACTTTGGAACGTAAATTATTTTTTTTTTATTATGCATCATCCACTGTGATCATTTTGTAACATCATTTTTTTTCAATTATGCCTCATCCACTATGATCACTTTGGAACGTCAAATTTTTTTTTTATTATGCAACATCCACTGTGATCATTTTGGTACATAATTTTTTTTAATTATGCCTCATCCACAATCATCACTTTGGAACGTCAATTTTTTTTTTTTTATTATGCAACATCCACTGTGATCATTTTGGTACATCATTTTTTTAATTACGCCTCATCCACAATGATCACTTTGGAACGTCAATTATTTTTTTTTATTATGCAACATCCACTGTGATCATTTTGGTACATCATTTTTTTAATCAAGCCTCATCCACAATGATCACTTTGGAACGTCAATTATTTTTTTTTATTATGCATCATCCACTGTGATCATTTTGGAACATCATCCTTTTTAAATATTCCTCATCCACAATGATCACTTTGGAACGTCAATTATTATTATTTTTTTTGTATTATGCAACATCCACTGTGATCATTTTGGTACATAATTTTTTTAAATTATGCCTCATCCACAATGATCACTTTGGAACGTCAATTATTTTTTTTTTATGCAACATCCATTGTGATCATTTTGGTACATCATTTTTTTAATTACGCCTTATCCACAATGATCACTTTGGAACGTCAATTTTTTTTTTATTATGCATCATCCACTGTGATCATTTTGGAACATAATTTTTTTTAAATTACGCCTCATCCACATGATCATTTTGGAACGTCAATTTTTTTTTTATTATGCAACATCCACTGTGATCATTTTGGAAAATCAATTTTTTTTTTTGTAGCACAAATTTTTGGTGGAATCGTTATTTTACGGTCATCATCGCCCTTGCCATAATTTTGAATTCTTCTCTCACTTCCTTTTCGTTTTCGAATGTTTCTTCCACATTGATATCCTCTTTAATTGTTTCTATAACTTCGAAATCCTCTTTGGTGGCATTTTTACTTCAATATACTTTTGAATTGTTTTTTCTATTTTTATATTTTCTTCTCTTACTTCAATATCGACTCTACAAAATTATGGGTTTTAATACAAATCTTAAATCGCTCGTATCTTCTAAACGGGAAAAGTTACCCCCAGCAAACTTTTCCAAAATATTGGTACTAATTTTTGGTGGAATAGTTTTTTTAATACCATCATTGCCCTTGAGATCCTTTTTGAATGCTTCTTTTACTTCGTCTTCCGCTTTGAATGCTTCTTTCACCTCGATATCCTCTATTTTTGCTTATTCCACTTTGATATCCTTTTTAATTGCTTTTTCTAATTATATATTTTCTTCAATTGCTTCTTTTACTTCAATTTCCGCTCTACAAAATTATGGGTTTTGATACAAATCTTAAATCACTCGTATCTTCTAAACGGGAAGAGTTACGCCTAGCAAACTTTTACAAAATATTGGTACAAATTTTTGGTCGAATATTTTTTTATTACCATCATTGATCTTGAAATCCTTTTTGAATGCTTCTTTCACCTCGATATCCTCTATTTTTGCTTCTTCCACTTTGATATCCTTTTTAATTGCTTTTTCTACTTATATATTTTCTTCAATTGCTTCTTTTACTACAATTTCCACTCTACAAAATTATGGGTTTTAATACAAATCTTAAATCGCTCGTATCTTCTAAATGGGAAGAGTTACGCCTAGCAAACTTTTACAGATTATTGGTACAAATTTTTGGTGGAATAGTTTTTTTAATACCATCATTGCCCTTGAGATCCTTTTTGAATGCTTCTTTTACTTCGTCTTCCGCTTTGAATGCTTCTTTCACCTCGATATCCTCTATTTTTGCTTCTTCTACTTTGATATCCTTTTTAATTGCTTTATCTACTTATATATTTTCTTCAATTGCTTCTTTTACTTCAATTTCCGCTCTACAAAATTATGGGTTTTGATACAAATCTTAAATCACTCGTATCTTCTAAACGGGAAGAGTTACGCCTAGCAAACTTTTACAAAATATTGGTACAAATTTTTGGTCGAATAGTTTTTTTATTACCATCATTGCTCTTGACATCCTTTTTGAATGCTTCTTTCACCTCGATATCCTCTATTTTTGCTTCTTCCACTTTGATATTCTTTTTAATGTCTTTTTCTACTTATACATATGTCTTCTTCAATTGCTTCTTTTACTTCAATTTCCACTCCACAAAATTATGGGTTTTCATACAAAACTTAAATCGCTCGTATCTTTTAAACGGGAAGAGATAGCTCGAGGAAACTTTTACAAAATATTAGTATAAGTTTTTGGTGAAACCGTTTTTTATTTTTATCATTGTCCTCGACGTCTTTTACTCAATTTCAATTTCCCCTTTAATTGTTTCTGCTACTTCGATATCATATTTGATTGCTTCTTTCGCTTCAATATCCTCTTTGATTGCTTCTTCCACTTCGATATCAACTTTGATTGCTGCTTCCACTTGGATATCCTCTTTGATTTGATTGCTTCTTCCATTTCGATCGTCTTTGTCTGCTTCTTACACATGGATATCCTCTTCGATAACTTTAAACAGCTCGATATCCTCTTTGATTGCTTCTTCCACTTTGATATCCTCTTTTATTGCTTCTACCAATTCGATATCATCTTCGATTTCCTTTTGATTGCTTCTTGCACTGCAATATTCTCTGTGATTGCGTCTTCATCTTCGATATCGTTTTTGATAGCATTTTCACTTCGATATCCTTTGTGATGAATTCTTCCACTTCGATACCCTCTTTGATTGCTTCTTCCACTTCGATATCCTCTTTGATTGCTTCTTCCACTTCGATATCCTCTTTGATTGCTTCTTCCACTTCGATATCGTCTTTGACTGTTTCTTCCACTTCGATATCGTCTTTGATTGCTTTTTTCACTTCGTCATCCTCTTAGAACGCTTCTACCACCTCGGTATCCTCTTTGATTGCTTACTCAACTTTAATTTCCTCTTTGATTGTTTCTGCTACTTCGATATCGTATTTGATTGCTTCTTTCACTTCAATATCCTCTTTGATTGCTTCTTCCACTTCGATGTCGTTTTTGACTGTTTCTTCCACTTCGATATCGTCTTTGATTGCTTTTTTTACTTCGTCATCCTCTTAGAATGCTCTTACCACCTCGGTATCCTCTTTGATTGCTAACTCAACTTTAATTTCCTCTTTGATTGTTTGTGCTACTTCGATATCTTATTTGATTGCTTCTTTCACTTCAATATCCTCTTTAATTGCTGCTTCCACTTGGAAATCCTCTTTGATTTGATTGCTTCTTCCATTTCGATATCGTCTTTGACTGCTTCTTACACATGGATATCCTCTTTGATGGCTTATAACAGCTCGATAGCCTCATTAATTACTTTTTCGACTAAAAGAAAAACACGCGAGCTGCGAGCAGCTCGCGCACAACGCAACCTCTAGTTATACTATATAAAACTGCATTACCACTGACTCACTGATTGACTCATTGACATCATTGTTCTCCCAGATGCCCCCTCGTAGGGTGGAAATGTTTGGTAGGATCGTATAGAGGGAGTTAGGTCGAGTTGGGAATAAATCCTAAAGTCCCCCTTTTGTCCCCCATTCGCTCCCATCCACCTCGTATCTCGGCAAGTATAGGTCTTATAGCGTTGGTGCAAAAACTAATGTTGCAGAGGACATTTTTTTACATCCAGTTCCATGAAAAAAAAATTGTCTTTCATACAAAAAAAAAATTGTCCCATACAAAATATTTCTGTATGAATACCGTAAACCGTATATTTCGTTTGCCGTAATTTTCATACTGTTTTTGTAGGGAGCCCATGGCTTGTGTGTACTATAAAATTACTGTAAATTTGCTTGATTCTATATAATGTTGGTGGAGGGGCATGAGACAACTTTCATAGTTTTTGCAAAGGTCATCATCATCATTTTGGAACATCCTATTTTTTTTTTTTTAGTATGCAACGTTCATCATGTTTATTTTGGAACATCCACATTTTTTTTAATAATGCCTCATCCACAATGATCATTTTGGAACGTCAATTTTTTTTTATTTTTTTTATTTTGCTACATCCACTGTGATCATTTTGGTACATCATTTTTTTTAATTATGCCTCATCCACAATGATCACTTTGGAACGTCAATTTTTTTTTTATTATGCATCATCCACTGTGATCATTTTGGAACATAATTTTTTTTTTCAATTATGCCTCATCCACTATGATCACTTTGGAACGTCAATTTTTTTTTCTTTATGCAACATCCACTGTGATATTTTGGTACATCTTTTTTTTTAATTATGCCTCATCCACAATGATCACTTTGGAACGTCAATTTTTTTTATTTTTTTTATTATGCAACATCCACTATGATCATTTTGGTACATCATTTTTTTAAGTACGCCTCATCCACAATGATCACTTTGGAACGTCAATTTTTTTTTTTTATTATGCAACATCCACTATGATCATTTTGGTACATCATTTTTTTAATTACGCCTCATCCACAATGATCACTTTGGACCGTCAATTTTTTTTTTATTATGCAAAATCCTTTGTGATCATTTTGGAAAATCAATTTTTTTTTAATTAGGCCTCATCCACAATGATCACTTTTTTCTCACAAAATTATGGGTTTTAATACAAATCTTAAATCGCTCGTATCTTCTAAACGGGAAGAGTTACGCCTAGCAAACTTTTACAAAATATTGGTACTAATTTTTGGTGGAATAGTTTTTTTAATACCATCATTGCCCTTGAGATCCATTTTGAATGCTTCTCTTACTTCGTCTTCCGCTTTGAATGCTTCTTTCATCTCGATATCCTCTATTTTTGCTACTTCCACTTTGATATCCTTTTTAATTGCTTTTTCTACTTATATATTTTCTTCAATTGCTTCTTTGACTACAATTTCCACTCTACAAAATTATGGGTTTTAATACAAATCTTAAATCGCTCGTATCTTCTAAATGGGAAGAGTTACGCCTAGCAAACTTTTACAAAATATTGGTACTAATTTTTGGTGGAATAGTTTTTTTAATACCATCATTGCCCTTGACATCCGTTTTGAATGCTTCTCTTACTTCGTCTTCCACTTCAAATGCTTCTTTCACCTCGACATCCTCTATTTTTGCTTCTTCCACTTTGATATCCTTGTTAATTGCTTTTTCTACTTATATGTTTTCTTCAATTGCTTCTTTTACTTCAATTCCTACTCTACAAAATTATGGGTTTTAATACAAATCTTAAATCGCTCGTATCTTCTAAACGGGAACAGTTACGCCTAGCAAACTTTTACAAAATATTGGTACAAATTTTTGGTGGAATAGTTTTTTTAATACCATCATTGCCCTTGACATCCGTTTTGAATGCTTCTCTTACTTCGTCTTCCACTTTAAATGCTTCTTTCACCTCGATATCCTCTATTTTTGCTTCTTCCACTTTGATATCCTTTTTAATTGCTTTATCTACTTATATATTTTCTTCAATTGCTTCTTTTACTTCAATTCCCACTCTACAAAATTATGGGTTTTAATACAAATCTTAAATCACTCGTATCTTCTAAACGGGAACAGTTACGCCTAGCAAACTTTTACAAAATATTGGTACAAATTTTTGGTCGAATATATTTTTTATTACTATCATTGATCTTGAAATCCTTTTTGAATGCTTCTTTCACCTCGATATCCTCTATTTTTGCTTCTTCCACTTTGATATCCTTTTTAATTGCTTTTTCTACTTATATATTTTCTTCAATTGCTTCTTTTACTACAATTTCCACTCTACAAAATTATGGGTTTTAATACAAATCTTAAATCGCTCGTATCTTCTAAACGGGAACAGTTACGCCTAGCAAACTTTTACAAAATATTGGTACTAATTTTTGGTGGAATAGTTTTTTTAATACCATCATTGATCTTGAAATCCTTTTTGAATGCTTCTTTCACCTCGATATCCTCTATTTTTGCTTCTTCCACTTTGATATCCGTTTTAATTGCTTTTTCTACTTATATATTTTCTTCAATTGCTTCTTTTACTACAATTTCCACTCTACAAAATTATGGGTTTTAATACAAATCTTAAATCGCTCGTATCTTCTAAACGGGAACAGTTACGCCTAGCAAACTTTTACAAAATATTGGTACAAATTTTTGGTCGAATATTTTTTTTATTACCATCATTGATCTTGAAATCCTTTTTGAATGCTTCTTTCACCTCGATATCCTCTATTTTTGCTTCTTCCACTTTGATATCCTTTTTAATTGCTTTTTCTACTTATATATATTTTCTTCAATTGCTTCTTTTACTACAATTTCCACTCTACAAAATTATGGGTTTTAATACAAATCTTAAATCGCTCGTATCTTCTAAACGGGAACAGTTACGCCTAGCAAACTTTTACAAAATATTGGTACTAATTTTTGGTCGAATATTTTTTTTATTACCATCATTGATCTTGAAATCCTTTTTGAATGCTTCTTTCACCTTGATATCCTCTATTTTTGCTTCTTCCACTTTGATATCCTTTTTAATTGCTTTTTCTACTTATATATTTTCTTCAATTGCTTCTTTTACTACAATTTCCACTCTACAAAATTATGGGTTTTAATACAAATCTTAAATCGCTCGTATCTTCTAAACGGGAACAGTTACGCCTAGCAAACTTTTACAAAATATTGGTACTAATTTTTGGTGGAATAGTTTTTTTAATACCATCATTGATCTTGAAATCCTTTTTGAATGCTTCTTTCACCTCGATATCCTCTATTTTTGCTTCTTCCACTTTGATATCCTTTTTAATTGCTTTTTCTACTTATATTTTTTCTTCAATTGCTTCTTTTACTACAATTTCCACTCTACAAAATTATGGGTTTTAATACAAATCTTAAATCGCTCGTATCTTCTAAACGGGAACAGTTACGCCTAGCAAACTTTTACAAAATATTGGTACTAATTTTTGGTGGAATAGGTTTTTTAATACCATTATTGCTCTTGACATCCTTTTTGCATGCTTCTCTCACTTGGTCTTCCTCCTTGAATGCTTCTTTCACCTCGATATCCTCTATTTTTGCTTCTTCCACTTTGATATCCTTTTTAATGTCTTTTTCTACTTATATCTCTTCTTCAATTGCTTCTTTTACTTCAATTTCAACTCCACAAAATTATGGGTTTTAATACAAAACTTAAATCGCTCGTATCTTTTAAACGGGAAGAGATAGTTCGAGGAAACTTTTACAAAATATTAGTATAAGTTTTTGGTGAAACCTTTTTTTATTTTTATCATTGTCCTTGACGTCTTTTACTCAATTTCAATTTTCTCTTTAATTGTTTCTGCTACTTCGATATCCTATTTGATTGCTTCTTTCACTTCAATATCCTCTTTGATTGCTTCTTCCACTTCGATATCATCTTTGATTGCTGCTTCCACTTGGATATCCTCTGTGGTTTGATTGCTTCTTCCATTTCGATCGTCTTTGACTGCTTCTTACACATGGGTATCCTCTTCGATAACTTTAAACAGCTCGATATCCTCTTTGATTGCTTCTTCCACGTTGATATCCTCTTTTATTGCTTCTACCAATTCAATATCATCTTTGATTTCCTTTTGATTGCTTCTTGCACTGCAATATTCTCTTTGATTGCGTCTTCATCTTCGATATCGTTTTTGATAGCATTTTCACTTCGATATCCTCTGTGATGGCTGCTTCCACTTCGATACCCTCTTTGATTGTTTCTTCCACTTCGATATCCTCTTTGATTGCTTCTTCCATTTCGATATCCTTTTTGATTGCTTCTTCCACTTCGATATCGTCTTTGACTGTTTCTTCCACTTCGATATCGTCTTTGATTGCTGTTTTCAGTTCGTCATCCTCTTAGAACGCTTCTACCACCTCGGTATCCTCTTTGATTGCTTACTCAACTTTAATTTCCTCTTTGATTGTTTCTGCTACTTCGATATCCTATTTGATTGCTTCTTTCGCTTCAATATCCTCTTTGATTGCTTCTTCCACTTCGATATCGTTTTTGACTGTTTCTTTCACTTCGATATCGTCTTTGATTGCTTTTTTTACTTCGTCGTCCTCTTAGAATGCTCTTACCACCTCGGTATCCTCTTTGATTGCTTACTCAACTTTAATTTCCTCTTTGATTGTTTCTGCTGCTTCGATATCCTATTTGATTGCTTCTTTCACTTCAATATCCTCTTTGATTGCTTCTTCCACTTCGATATCGTCTTTGACTGTTTCTTCCACTTCGATATCGTCTTTGATTGCTTTTTTCAGTTCGTCATCCTCTTAGAACGCTTCTACCACCTCGGTATCCTCTTTGATTGCTTACTCAACTTTAATTTCCTCTTTCATTGTTTCTGCTACTTCGATATCCTATTTGATTGCTTCTTTCGCTTCAATATCCTCTTTGATTACTTCTTCCACTTCGATATCGTTTTTGACTGTTTCTTTCACTTCGATATCGTCTTTGATTGCTTTTTTTACTTCGTCGTCCTCTTAGAATGCTCTTACCACCTCGGTATCCTCTTTGATTGCTTACTCAACTTTAATTTCCTCTTTGATTGTTTCTGCTGCTTCGATATCCTATTTGATTGCTTCTTTCACTTCAATATCCTCTTTGATTGCTTCTTCCACTTCGATATCATTTTTGACTGTTTCTTCCACTTTGATATCGTCGTTGATTGCTTTTTTTACTTCGTCATCCTCTTAGAATGCTCTTACCACCTCGGTATCCTCTTTGATTGCTTACTCAACTTTAATTTCCTCTTTGATTGTTTCTGCTGCTTCGATATCCTATTTGATTAATTCTTTCACTTCAATATCCTCTTTAAATACTTCTACCAACTCGGTATCCTCTTTGATTCCTTAGTCAACTTAAATTTCCTCTTTGATTGTTTTTGCTACTTCGATATCCTATTTGATTGCTTCTCCCACTTCAATATCCTCTTTGTTTACTCCTTCCACTTCGATATCATCTTTGATTTCCTTTTGATTGCTTCTTGCACTGCATTATTCTCTTTGATTGCGTCTTCATCTTCGATATCGTCTTTGATAGCATTTTCACTTCGATATCCTCTGTGATGGCTTCTTCCACTTCGATACCCTCTTTGATTGCATCTTCCACTTCGATATCCTCTTTGATTGTTTCTTCCGCCTCGACATCTTCTATTTTTGCATGTTCCACTTCGTTATCCCTTTAAAATGCTTCTTCTACTTTCATATCCTCTTTAATTGCTTCAGTTACTTCATTATGCTCTCTACAAAATTGTGGTCTTTCATACAAAACTTCAATCGCTCGTATCTTCTAAACGGGAAGAGATAGCCCTAGCAAACTTGTACAAAATATTGGTATAAATTTTTGGTGCAACTGTTTTTTTATTGTCATCCTTGACATCCTTTTTGAATGCTTCTCTCACTTCGTCATCTTCTTTGAATGTTTTTTCCACTTCGACATCATCTTTGACTGCTTCTTTAACTTCGATATCCTCTTTGATTGCTTCTCCCACTTCGATATCGTCTTTGACTGCTTCTTCAATTTCGATATCGTCTTTGATTGCTTTTTTCACTTCGTCATCTTCTTTGAATGCTTCTACCGCCTCGGTATCTTCTTTGATTGCTTACTCAACTTTAATTTCCTCTTTGATTGTTTCTGCCACTTCGATATCCTATTTGATTGCTTCTTCCACTTCAACATTCTCTTTGATAGTTTCTTCCACTTCGATATCCAATCAACATATTTATGATTTTTCTTACAAAACTTTAATCGCTCGTATCTTCTAAACGGGAAGAGATAGCACTAGCAAACTTTGAAAAAATATTAGTACAAATTTTTGATCATTATCATTTTGCAACATACATTTATATTATGCAACGTCAATCATGATCATTTTGGAACGTCCAGATTTTTTTTTATGCAACGTTCATCATGATCTTTTTTGCAACGTTCAATTTTTTTTTATACAACCATTATCATGATCATTTTGGAACATCCAATTTTTTTCTCTTTGATTGCTTGTTCCACTTCGATATCCTCTTTGATTGCTTCTTCCACATTGGTATCCTCTTCGATTGCTTCTTTAACTTTGATATCCTCTACGATTGCTTGTTCCGCTTCGATATCCTCTTTTATTCCTTCTTCATCTTCAATATCCATTGGATTGCTTCTTCCACTTCGATATCGTCTTTGATTGCTTTTTTTACTTCGTCATCCTCTTAGAATGCTTCTACCACCTTGGTATCCTCTTTGATTTCTTCCTCAACTTTAATTTCCTCTTTGATTGTTTCTGCTACTTCGATATCCTATTTGATTGCTTCTTTCACTTCAATATCCTCTTTGATTGCTTCTTCCACTTTGATATCATCTTTGATTGCTGCTTCCACTTGGAAATCCTCTTTGATTTGATTGCTTCTTCCATTTCGATATCGTCTTTGACTGCTTCTTACACATGGATATCCTCTTTGATGGCTTTTAACAGCTCGATATCCTCTTTAATTACTTCTTCGACTAAAAGCAAAACACGCGAGCTGCGAGCAGCTCGCGCACAACGCAACCTCTAGTTATTATATTATATAAAGCTCGATTACCACTGACTGACTGACTGACTGACTCATTGACATGTTTGTTCTCCCAGATGCCACCTCGTAGGGTGAAAATGTTTGGTGGGATCGTATAGAGGGAGTTCCGATGAGTTGGGAATAAATCCTAAAGTACCCCTTTTGTCCCCCATTCGCTCCCATCGACCTCGTATCTCGGAAAGTATAGGTCTTAGAGCGTTGGTGCAAAAACTAATGTTGCAGAGGACATTTTTTTATATCCGGTTCCATGAAAAAAAAAATTGTCTTTCATACAAAAAAAAAATTGTCCCATACAAAATATTTTGTATGAATACCGTAAACCGTATATTTCGTTTACCGTACTGTTCATACTGTTTTTGTAGGGAGGCCACGACTTGTGTGTACTATAAAATTACTGTAAATTTGCTTGATTCTATATAATGGTGGTGGAGGGGCATGAGACAACTTTCATAGTTTTAGCAAAGGTCATCATCATCATTTTGGAACATCCATTTTTTTTTTTTTTTAGTATGCAACGTTCATCATGTTTATTTTGGAACATCATTTTTTTTTTAATTATGCTTCATCCACAATGATCACTTTGGAACGTCAATTTTTTTATTTTATTATGCAACATCCACTGAGATCATTTTGGTACATCATTTTTTTAAATTATGCCTCATCCACAATGATCACTTTGGAACGTCAATTTTTTTTTTTTATTATGCAACATCCACTGTGATATTTTGGTACATCATTTTTTTTAATTATGCCACAATGATCACTTTGGAACGTCAATTATTATTTTTTTTTATTATGCAACATCCACCGTGATCATTTTGGTACATAATTTTTTTAATTACGCCTCATCCACAATGATCACTTTGGAACGTCAATTATTTTATTTTTTTTATTATGCAACATCCACTGTGATCATTTTGGAACATAATTTTTTTTTAATTTTGCCTCATCCACATGATCATTTTGGGACGTCAATTTTTTTTATTATGCAACATCCACTGTGATCATTTTGGAAAATTAATTTTTTTTGTAGCACAAATTTTTGGTGGAATCGTTATTTTACGGTCATCATCGCCCTTGCCATTATTTTGAATTCTTCTCTCACTTCCTTTTCGTTTTCGAATGTTTCTTCCACATTGATATCCTCTTTAATTGTTTCTATAACTTCGAAATCCTCTTTGATGGCATTTTTACTTCAATATATGTACTTTTGAATTGTTTTTTCTATTTTTATATTTTCTTCAATTACTTCTCTTACTTCAATATCGACTCTACAAAATTATGGGTTTTAATACAAATCTTAAATCGCTCGTATCTTCTAAACGGGAAGAGTTACGCGTAGCAAACTTTTACAAAATATTGGTACAAATTTTTGGTGGAATGGTTTTTTTAATACCATCATTGCGCTTGACATCCTTTTTGAATGCTTCTCTCACTTGGTCTTCCTCCTTGAATGCTTCTTTAACCTCGATATCCTCTATTTTTGCTTCTTTCACATTGATATCCTTTTTAATTGCTTTTTCTACTTATATATTTTCTTCAATTGCTTCTTTTACTTCAATTCCCACTCTACAAAATTATGGGTTTTAATACAAATCTTAAATCGCTCGTATCTTGTAAACGGGAAGAGTTACCCCCAGCAAACTTTTCCAAAATATTGGTACTAATTTTTGGTGGAATAGTTTTTTTAATACCATCATTGCCCTTGACATCCTTTTTGAATGCTTCTCTTACTTCGTCTTCCACTTTGAATGCTTATTTCAGCACGATATCCTCTATTTTTGCTTCTTCCACTTTGATATCCTTTTTAATTGCTTTTTCTACTTATATATTTTCTTCAATTGCTTCTTTTACTTCAATTTCCACTCTACAAAATTATGGGTTTTAATACAAATCTTAAATCGCTCGTATCTTCTAAACGGGAAGAGTTACGCGTAGCAAACTTTTACAAAATATTGGTACTAATTTTTGGTGGAGTAGTTTTTTTAATACCACATTGCCCTTGACATCCTTTTTGAATGCTTCTCTCACTTCGTCTTCCACTTTGAATGATTCTTTCAACTCGATATCCTCTATTTTTGCTTCTTCCACTTTGATATCCTTTTTAATTGCTTTTTCTACTTATATATTTTCTTCAATTGCTTCTTTTACTTCAATTTCCACTCTACAAAATTATGGGTTTTAATACAAATCTTAAATCGCTCGTATCTTCTAAACGGGAAGAGTTACGCGTAGCAAACTTTTACAAAATATTGGTACTAATTTTTGGTGGAGTAGTTTTTTTAATACCACATTGCCCTTGACATCCTTTTTGAATGCTTCTCTCACTTCGTCTTCCACTTTGAATGATTCTTTCAACTCGATATCCTCTATTTTTGCTTCTTCCACTTTGATATCCTTTTTAATTGCTTTTTCTACTTATATATTTTCTTCAATTGCTTCTGTTACTTCAATTTCCACTCTACAAAATACAAATCTTAAATCGCTCGTATCTTCTAAACGGGAAGAGTTACGTGTAGCAAACTTTTACAAAATATTGGTACAAATTTTTGTTGGAATAGTTTTTTTAATACCATCATTGCCCTTGACATCCTTTCTGAATGCTTCTCTTACTTCGTCTTCCTCTTTAAATGCTTATTTCACCACGATATCCTCTATTTTTGCTTCTTCCGCTTTGATATCCTTTTTAATTGCTTTTTCTACTTATATATTTTCTTCAATTGCTTCTTTTACTTCAATTTCCACTCTACAAAATTATGGGTTTTAATACAAATCTTAAATCGCTCGTATCTTCTAAACAGGAAGAGTTACGCCTACCAAACTTTTACAAAATATTGGTACAAATTTTTGATGGAATAGTTTTTTTAATACCATCATTGCCCTTGACATCCTTTTTAAATACTTCTCTCACTTGGTCTTCCTCCTTGAATGCTGTTTTCACCTCGATATCCTCTATTTTTGCTTCTTCCACTTTGATATCCTTTTTAATTGCTTTTTCTACTTATATGTTTTCTTCAATTGCTTCTTTTACTTCAATTTCCACTCTACAAAATTATGGGGTTTCATACAAAACTTAAATCGCTCGTATCTTTTAAACGGGAAGAGATAGCTCGAGGAAACTTTTACAAAATATTGGTATAAGTTTTTGGTGGAACCGTTTTTTTATTTTTATCATTGTCCTCGACGTCTTTTACTCAATTTCAATTTCTTCTTTGATTGTTTCTGCTACTTCGATATCCTATTTGATAGCTTCTTCCACTTCGATATCATCTTTGAATGCTGCTTCCACTTGGAAATCCTCTATGATTTCATTGTTTCTTCCATTTAGATATCGTCTTTGACTGCTTCTTACACATGGATATCCTCTTCGATAGCTTTTAACAGCTCGATATCCTCTTTGATTGCTTCTTCCACTTTGATATCCTCTTTTATTGCTTCTACCAATTCGATATCATCTTCGATTTCCTTTTGATTGCTTCTTGCACTGCAATATTCTCTTTGATTGCGTCTTTATCTTCGATATGGTTTTTGATAGCATTTTCACTTCAATATCCTCTGTGATGGCTTCTTACACTTCTATATCTTCTTTGATTGCTTCTTCCACTTCGAGATCCTCTAAGATTGCTTCTTCCACTTCGATACCTTCTTTGATTGCTTTTTCCACTTCGATATCGTCTTTGATTGCTTTTTTCACTTCGTCATCTTAGAATGCTTCTACCACCTCGGTATCCTCTTTGATTGCTTACTCAACTTCAATTTCCTCTTTAATAGTTTCTGCTAATTCGATATCCTATTTGATTGCTGCTTTCACTTCAATATCCTGTTTGATTGCTTCTTGCACTTCGATATCATCTTTGACTGCTTCTTACACATGGATATCCTTTTTGATCGCTTTTAACAGCTCGAAATCCTCTTTGATTGCTTCTTCGACAAAAACAATAACACGCGAGTTGCGTGCAACTCGCGCACTACGCAACCTCTAGTTATTTTATTATATTATATAAAGCTCGATTACCACTCACTGACTGACTGACTCATTGACATGTTTGTTCTCCCAGATGCCACCTCGTAGGGTGAAAATGTTTGGTGGGATCGTATAGAGTGAGTTCCGATGAGTTGGGAATAAATCCTAAAGTCCCCCTTTTGTCCCCCATTCGCTCCCATCCACCTCGTATCTCGGAAAGTATAGGTCTTACAGCGTTGGTGCAAAAACTAATGTTGCAGAGGACATTTTTTTATATCCGGTTTCATTAAAAAAAAATTGTCTTTCATACAAAAAAAAATTGTCCCATACAAAATATTTCTGTATGAATACCGTAAACCGTATATTTCGTTTGCCGTAATTTTCATACTGTTTTTGTAGGGAGCCCACGGCTTGTGTGTACTATAAAATTACTGTAAATTTGCTTGATTCTATATAATGGTGGTGGAGGGGCATGAGACAACTTTCATAGTTTTTGCAAAGGTCATCATCATCATTTTGGAACATCCAATTTTTTTTTTTTTTTAGTATGCAACGTTCATCATGTTTATTTTGGAACAACAATTTTTTTTTTAATTATGCCTCATCCACAATGATCACTTTTGGAACGTCAATTTTTTTTTTTATTATTATGCAAAATCCTTTGTGATTATTTTGGAACACCAATTTTTTTTTAATTATGCCTTATCCACAATGATCACTTTGGAACGTCAATTTTTTTTTTTTTTTTATTATGCAACATCCACTGTGATATTTTGGTACATCATTTTTTTTAATTATGCCTCATCCACAATGATCACTTTGGAACGTCAATTATTATAATTTTTTTTATTATGCAACATCCACTGTGATCATTTTGGTACATCATTTTTTTAATTACGCCTCATCCACAATGATCACTTTGGAACGTCAATTATTATTTTTTTTTTATTATGCAACATCCACTGTGATCATTTTGGAACATCATGTTTTTTAATTATGCCTCATCCACAATGATCACTTTGGAACGTCAATTATTATTATTTTTTTTGTATTATGCAACATCCACTGCTTAATTATGCCTCATCCACAATGATCACTTTGGAACGTCAATTATTATTATTTTTTTGTATTATGCAACATCCACTGTGATCATTTTGGTACATCATTTGTTTAATTACGCCTCATACACAATGATCACTTTGGAACGTCAATTTTTTTTTATTATGCATCATCCACTGTGATCATTTTGGAACATCATTTTTTTAAAATTATGCCTCATCCACATGATCATTTTGGAACGTCAATTTTTTTTTATTATGCAACATCCACTGTAATCATTTTGGTACATATTTTTTTTAAATTATGCCTCATCCACAATGATAACTTTGGAACGTCAATTTTTTTTTGTTATGCATCATCCACTGTGATCATTTTGGAACATCATTTTTTTTAATTATGCCTCATCCACAATGATCACTTTGGAACGTCAATTTTTTTTTATTATGCATCATCCACTGTGATCATTTTGGAACATCATTTTTTTAAAATTATGCCTCATCCACATGATCATTTTGGAACGTCAATTTTTTTTTATTATGCAACATCCACTGTTATCATTTTGGTACATCATTTTTTTTAATTATGCCTCATCCACAGTGATCACTTTGGAACGTCAATTATTTTTTTTTATTATGCAACATCCACTGTGTTGATTTTGGTACATATTTTTTTTAATTATGCCTCATCCACAATGATCACTTTGGAACGTCAATTTTTTTTTGTTATGCATCATCCACTGTGATCATTTTGGTACATCATTTTTTTAATTACGCCACATCCACAATGATCACTTTGGAACGTCATTTTTTTTTTATTATGCAACATCCTTTGTGATCATTTAGAAAATCAATTTTTTTTAATTATGCCTCATCCACAATGATCACGTTTGGAACGTACAATTTTTTTTTTATTATGCAACATCCACTGTGATCATTTTGGAACATCAATTTTTTTTAATTATCCCTCATCCGCAATGATCACTTTTGGAACGTCATTTTTTTTTTTTTTTTATTATGCAACATCCACTGTGATCATTTTCGAACATCAATTTTTTTTTAATTATGCCTCATCCACAATGATCACTTTTGGAACGTCAATTTTTTTTATTATTATGCAAAATCCTTTGTGATCATATTGGAAAATCACTTTTTTTTTCAATTATGCCTCATCCACTATGATCACTTTGGAACGTCAATTTTTTTTTTTATTATGCAACATCCACTGTGATATTTTGGTACATCAATTTTTTTAATTATGCCTCATCCACAATGATCACTTTGGAACGTCAATTTTTTTTTAAATTATGCCTCATCCACAATGATCACTTTTGGAACGTCAATTTTTTTTTTATTATGCAACATCCACTGTGATCATTTTGGAACATCAATTTTTTTTTATTTATGCCTCATCCACTATGATTATTTTGGAACGTCATTTTTTTTTTATTATGCGACATCCACTATTCGAATATTCTCTTTGATTGCTTGTTACACTTCGTCATCCTCTTTTATTGTTTCTTCCGCCTCCACATCTTCTATTTTTGCATGTTCCACTGCGTTATCCTTTTAAAATGCTTCTTCTACTTCATATCCTCTTTAATTGCTTCAGTTACTTCATTATGCGCTCTACAAAATTGTGGTGTTTCATACAAAACTTCAATCGCTCATATCTTCTAAGCGGGAAGAGATAGCCCTAGCAAACTTGTACAAAATATTGGTATAAACTTTTGGTGGAACTGTTTTTTTATTGTCATCCTTGACATCCTTTTTGAATGCTTCTCTCACTTCGTCATCTTCTTTGAATGTTTTTTCCACTTCGACATCATCTTTGACTGCTTCTTTAACTTCGATATCCTCTTTGATTGCTTCTCCCACTTCGATATCGTCTTTGACTGCTTCTACCATTTCGATATCGTCTTTGATTGCTTTTTCACTTCGTCATCTTCTTTGAATGCTTCTACCACCTTGGTATCCTCTTTGATTGCTTACTCAACTTCAATTTCCTCTTTGATTGTTTCTGCCACTTCGATATCCTATTTGATTGCTTCTTCCACTTCAACATTCTCTTTGATAGTTTCTTCCACTTCGATATCCAATCAACAAATTTATGATTTTTCTTACAAAACTTTAATCGCTCGTATCTTCTAAACGGGAAGAGATAGCACTAGCAAACTTTGACAAAATATTAGTACAAATTTTTGATCATTATCATTTTACAACATACATTTATATTATGCAACGTCAATCCTGATCATTTTGGAACGTCCAGATTTTTTTTATGCAACGTTCATCATGATCTTTTTTGCAACGTTAAATTTTTTTTATACAACTATTATCATGATCATTTTGGAACATCCAATTTTTTTCTCTTTGATTGCTTGTTCCACTTCGATATCCTCTTTGATTGCTTCTTCCACATTGGTATCCTCTTTGATTGCTTCTTTAACTTTGATATCCTCTACGATTGCTTGTTCCGCTTTGATATCCTCTTTTATTCCTTCTTCATCTTCAATATCCATTGGATTGCTTCTTCCACTTCGATATCGTCTTTGATTGCTTTTTTTACTTCGTCATCCTCTTAGAATGCTTCTACCACCTTGGTATCCTCTTTGATTTCTTCCTCAACTTTAATTTCCTCTTTGATTGTTTCTGCTACTTCGATATCCTATTTGATTGCTTCTTTCACTTCAATATCCTTTTTGATTGCTTCTTCCACTTCGATATCATCTTTGATTGCTGCTTCCACTTGGAAATCCTCTTTGATTTGATTGCTTCTTCCATTTCGATATCGTCTTTGACTGCTTCTTACACATGGATATCCTCTTTGATGGCTTTTAACAGCTCGATATCCTCTTTAATTACTTCTTCGACTAAAAGAAAAACACGCGAGCTGCGAGCAGCTCGCGCACAACGCAACCTCTAGTTATATTATATAAAGCTCGATTACCACTGACTGACTGACTGACTGATTGACTCATTGACATGTTTGTTCTCCCAGATGCCCCCTCGTAGGGTGAAAATGTTTGGTGGGATCGTATAGAGGGAGTTCCGATGAGTTGGGAATAAATCCTAAAGTACCCCTTTTGTCCCCCATTCGCTCCCATCGACATCGTATCTCGGAAAGTATAGGCCTTACAGCGTTGGTGCAAAAACTAATGTTGCAGAGGACATTTTTTTATATCCGGTTCCATTAAAAAAAAATTGTCTTTCATACAAAAAAAATTGTCCCATACAAAATATTTCTGTATGAATACCGTAAACCGTATATTTCGTTTGCCGTAATTTGCATACTGTTTTTGTAGGGAGTCCACGGCTTGTGTGTACTATAAAATTACTGTAAATTTGCTTGATTCTATTTAATGGTGGTGGAGGGACATGAGATAACTTTCATAGTTTTTGCAAAGGTCATCATCATCATTTTGGAACATCCAAATTTTTTTTTTTTTTAGTATGCAACGTTCATCATGTTTATTTTGGAACATCCACATTTTTTTAATTATGCCTCATCCACAATGATCACTTTGGAACGTCAATTATTTATTTTTTATTATGCAACATCCACTGTGATCATTTTGGTACATCATTTTTTTTTTATTATGCCTCATCCACAATGATCACTTTGGAACGTCATTTTTTTTTATTATGCATCATCCACTGTGATAATTTTTGAAAATCATTTTTTTTTTCAATTATGCCTCATCCACTATGATCACTTTGGAACGTCAATTTTTTTTTTTTTTTATTATGCAACATCCACTGTGATATTTTGGTACATCATTTTTTTTAATTATGCCTCATCCACAATGATCACTTTGGAACGTCAATTATTATTATTTTTTTATTATGCAACATCCACTGTGATCATTTTGGTACATAATTTTTTTAATTACGCCTCATCCACAATGATCACTTTGGAACGTCAATTATTTTATTTTTTTTATTATGCAACATCCACTGTGATCATTTTGGTACATAATTTTTTTTAATTATGCCTCATCCACAATGATCACTTTGGAACGTCAATTTTTTTTTTTTATTATGCATCATCCACTGTGATCATTTTGGAACATCATTTTTTTTAATTATGCCTCATCCACAATGATCACTTTGGAACGTCAATTATTATTATTTTTTTTGTATTATGCAACATCCACTGTGATCATTTTGGTACATCATTTTTTTTAATTATGCCTCATCCACAATGATCACTTTGGAACGTCAATTATTTTTTTTTATTATGCAACATCCACTGTGATCATTTTGGTACATCATTTTTTTTAATTATGCCTCATCCACAATGATCACTTTGGAACGTCAATTATTTTTTTTTATTATGCAACATCCACTGTGATCATTTTGGTACATAATTTTTTTTAATTATGCCTCATCCACAATGATCACTTTGGAACGTCAATTATTTTTTTTTTATTATGCAACATCCACTGTGATCATTTTGGTACATAATTTTTTTTAATTATGCCTCATCCACAATGATCACTTTGGAACGTCAATTATTTTTTTTTATTATGCATCATACACTGTGATCATTTTGGAACATCATTTTTTTAATTACGCCTCAACCACAATGATCACTTTGGAACGTCAATTATTTTTTTTTTATTATACAACATCCACTGTGATCATTTTGGTACATCATTTTTTTTAATTATGCCTCATCCACAATGATCACTTTGGAACGTCAATTATTTTTTTTTTTATTATGCATCATCCACTGTGATCATTTTGGAACATCATTTTTTTTTAAATTATGCTTCATCCACATGATCATTCTGGAACGTCAATTTTTTTTTATTATGCAACATCCACTGTGATCATTTTGGAAAATCATTTTTTTTTTGTAGCACAAATTTTTGGTGGAATCGTTATTTTACGGTCATCATCGCCCTTGCCATCATTTTGAATTCTTCTCTCACTTCCTTTTCGTTTTCGAATGTTTCTTCCACATTGATATCCTCTTTAATTGTTTCTATAACTTCGAAATCCTCTTTGATGGCATTTTTACTTCAATATATTTTTGAATTGTTTTTTCTATTTTTCTATTTTCTTCAATTACTTCTCTTACTTCAATATCGACTCTACAAAATTATGGGTTTTAATACAAATCTTAAATCGCTCGTATCTTCTAAACGGGAAGAGTTACCCCCAGCAAACTTTTACAAAATATTGGTACTAATTTTTGGTGGAATAGTTTTTTTAATACCATCATTGCCCTTGACATCCTTTTTGAATGCTTCTCTTACTTCGTCTTCCGCTTTGAATGCTTCTTTCACCTCGATATCCTCTATTTTTGCTTCTTCCACTTTGATATCCTTTTTAATTGCTTTTTCTAATTATATATTTTCTTCAATTGCTTCTTTTACTACAATTTCCACTCTATAAAATTATGGGTTTTAATACAAATCTTAAATCGCTCGTATCTTCTAAACGGGAACAGTTACGCCTAGCAAACTTTTACAAAATATTGGTACAAATTTTTGGTCGAATAGTTTTTTTTACCATCATTGCTCTTGACATCCTTTTTGAATGCTTCTCTCACTTGGTCTTCCTCCTTGAATGCTTCTTTCACCTCGATATCCTCTATTTTTGCTTCTTCCACTTTGATATCCTTTTTTATTGCTTTTTCCACTTATATATTTTCTTCCATTGCTTCTTTTACTTCAATTCCCACTCTACAAAATTATGGGTTTTAATACAAATCTTAAATCGCTCGTATCTTCTAAACGGGAACAGTTACGCCTAGCAAACTTTTACAAAATATTGGTACAAATTTTTGGTGGAATAGTTTTTTTAATACCATCTTTGCCCTTGACATCCGTTTTGAATGCTTCTCTTACTTCGTCTTCCACTTTAAATGCTTCTTTCACCTCGATATCCTCTATTTTTGCTTCTTCTACTTTGATATCCTTTTTAATTGCTTTATCTACTTATATATTTTCTTCAATTGCTTCTTTTACTTTAATTCCCACTCTACAAAATTATGGGTTTTAATACAAATCTTAAATAGCTCGTATCTTCTAAACGGGAACAGTTACGCCTAGCAAACTTTTACAAAATATTGGTACAAATTTTTGGTCGAATATTTTTTTATTACCATCATTGATCTTGAAATCCTTTTTGAATGCTTCTTTCACCTCGATATCCTCTATTTTTGCTTCTTCCACTTTGATATCCTTTTTAATTGCTTTTTCTACTTATATATTTTCTTCAATTGCTTCTTTTACTACAATTTCCACTCTACAAAATTATGGGTTTTAATAAAAATCTTAAATCGCTCGTATCTTCTAAACGGGAAGAGTTACGCCTACCAAACTTTTACAAAATATTGGTACAAATTTTTGGTGGAATAGTTTTTTTAATACCATCATTACTCTTGACATCCTTTTTGAATGCTTCTCTCACTTGGTCTTCCTCCTTGAATGCTTCTTTCACCTCGATATCCTCTATTTTTGCTTCTTCCACTTTGATATCCTTTTTAATGTCTTTTTCTACTTATATGTCTTCTTCAATTGCTTCTTTTACTTCAATTTACACTCCACAAAGTTATGGGTTTTCATACTAAACTTAAATCGCTCGTATCTTTTAAACGGGAAGAGATAGCTCGAGGAAACTTTTACAAAATATTAGTATAAGTTTTTGGTAAAACCGTTTTTTATTTTTATCATTGTCCTCGACGTCTTTTACTCAATTTCAATTTCCTCTTTAATTGTTTCTGCTACTTCGATATCCTATTTGATCGCTTCTTTCACTTCAATATCCTCTTTGATTGCTTCTTCCACTTCGATATCATCTTTGATTGCTGCTTCCACTTGGATATCCACTTTGATTTGATTGCTTCTTCCATTTCGATCGTCTTTGACTGCTTCTTACATGGATATCCTCTTTGATAGCTTTTAACAGCTTGATATCCGCTTTGATTGCTTCTTCGACTTCGATATCATCTTTGATTTCTGCTTCCACTTGGATGTCCTCATTGATTTGATTGCTTCTTCGATTTCGATATCGTCTTTGACTGCTTCTTACACATATATATCCTCTTCGATAGCTTTTAACAGCTCGATATCTTCTTTGATTGCTTCTTTCACTTTGATATCCTCTTTTATTGCTTCTACCATTTCGATATCATCTTCGATTTCCTTTTGATTGCTTCTTGAACTGCATTATTCTCTTTGACTGTGTCTTCATCTTCGATATCGTCTTTGATAGCATTTTCACTGCGATATCCTCTGTGATGGCTTCTTCCACTTCGATACCTTCTTGGATTGCTTCTTCCACTTCGATATCCTCTTTGATTGCTTCTTCCACTTTGATATCGTCTTTGATTGCTTTTTTTACTTCGTCATTCCCTTAGAATGCTTCTACCACCTTGGTATCCTCTTTGATTGCTTACTCAACTTCAATTTCCTCTTAGATTGTTTTTCCTACTTCGATATCCTATTTGATTGCTTCTTCCACTTCAATATCCTCTTTGATTACTCCTTCCACTTCGATATCATCTTCAATTTCCTTTTGATTGCTTCTTGCACTGCAATATTCTCTTTGATTGCGTATTGGTCTTCGATATCGTCTTTGACAGCATTTTCACTTCGATATCCTCTGTGATGGCTTCTTCCACTTCAATACCCTCTTTGATTGCTTCTTCCACTTCGATATCCTCTTTGAATGCTTCTTACACTTCGATATCGTCTTTGACTGTTTCTTCCACTTCGATATCGTCTTTGATTGCTTTTTTCACTTCGTCATCCTCTTAGAATGCTTCTACCACCTCGGTATCCTCTTTGACTGCTTACTCAACTTTAATTTCCTCTTTGATTGTTTCTGCTACTTCGATATCCTATTTGATTGCTTCTTTCACTTCAATATCCTCTTTTATTGCTTCTTCCACTTCGATATCATCTTTGATTTCTGCTTCCCTTTGGAAATGCTCTTTGATTTGATTGCTTCTTCTATTTCGATATCGTCTTTGACTGCTTCTTACACATGGATATCCTCTTTGATGGCTTTTAACAGCTCGATATCCTCTTTAATTACTTCGTCGACTAAAAGAAAAACACGCGAGCTGCGAGCAGCTCGCGCACAACGCAACCTCTAGTTATATTATATAAAGCTCGATTACCACTCACTGACTGACTGACTCATTGACATGTTTGTTCTCCCAGATGCCCCCTCGTAGGGTCAAAATGTTTGGTGGGTTCGTATAGAGAGAGTTCCGATGAGTTGGGAATAAATCCTAAAGTACCCCTTTTGTCCCCCATTCGCTCCCATCGACCTCGTATCTCGGAAAGTATAGGTCTTACAGCGTTGGTGCAAAAACTAATGTTGCTGAGGACATTTTTTTATATCCAGATCCATGAAAAAAAATTGTCTTTCATACAAAAAATAATTGTCCTATACAAAATATTTCTGTATGAATACCGTAAACCGTATATTTCGTTTGCCGTAATTTTCATACTGTTTTTGTAGGGAGCCCACGGCTTGTGTGTACTATAAAATTACTGTAAATTTGCTTGATTCTATTTAATGGTGGTGGAGGGACATGAGATAACTTTCATAGTTTTTGCAAAGGTCATCATCATCATTTTGGAACATCCAATTTTTTTTTTTTTTTTTTAGTATGCAACGTTCATCATGTTTATTTTGGAACATCCACATTTTTTTAATTATGCCTCATCCACAATGATCACTTTGGAACGTCAATTTTTTTTTTTTTATTATGCATCATCCACTGTGATCATTTTGGAACATCATTTTTTTTAATTATGCCTCATCCACAATGATCACTTTGGAACGTCAATTATTATTATTTTTTTGTATTATGCAACATCCACTGTGATCATTTTGGTACATCATTTTTTTAATTATGCCTCATCCACAATGATCACTTTGGAACGTCAATTTTTTTTTTTATTATGCATCATCCACTGTGATCATTTTGGAACAACATTTTTTTTTAATTATGCCTCATCCACAATGATCACTTTGGAACGTCAATTATTATTTTTTTTATTATGCAACATCCACTGTGATCATTTTGGTACATCATTTTTTTAATTACGCCTCATCCACAATGATCACTTTGGAACGTCAATTATTTTTTATTATGCAACATCCACTGTGATCATTTTGGAACATAATTTTTTTTAATTATGCCTCATCCACAATGATCACTTTGGAACGTCAATTATTATTATTTTTTTTGTATTATGCATCATCCACTGTGATCATTTTGGAACATCATTTTTTTTAAATTATGCCTCATCCACATGATCATTTTGGAACGTCATTTTTTTTTATTATGCAACATCCACTGTGATCATTTTGGAAAATCAATTTTTTTTTGTAGCTCAAATTTTTGGTGGAATCGTTATTTTACGGTCATCATCGCCCTTGCCATCATTTTTAATTCTTCTCTCACTTCCTTTTCGTTTTCGAATGTTTCTTCTACATTGATATCCTCTTTAATTGTTTCTATAACTTCGAAATCCTCTTTGATGGCATTTTTACTTCAATATACTTTTGAATTGTTTTTTCTATTTTTCTATTTTCTTCAATTACTTCTCTTACTTCAATATCGACTCTACAAAACTATGGGTTTTAATACAAATCTTAAATTGCTCGTATCTTCTAAACGGGAAGAGTTACCCCCAGCAAACTTTTACAAAATATTGGTACTAATTTTTGGTGGAATAGTTTTTTTAATACCATCATTGCCCTTGAGATCCTTTTTGAATGCTTCTCTTACTTCGTCTTCCGCTTTGAATGCTTCTTTCACCTCGATATCCTCTATTTTTGCTTCTTCGACTTTGATATCCTTTTTAATTGCTTTTTCTACTTATATATTTTCTTCAATTGCTTCTTTTACTACAATTTCCACTCTACAAAATTATGGGTTTTAATACAAATCTTAAATCGCTCGTATCTTCTAAACGGGAAGAGTTACGCCTAGCAAACTTTTACAGATTATTGGTACAAATTTTTGGTGCAATAGTTTTTTTAATACCATCATTGCCCTTGACATCCGTTTTGAATGCTTCTCTTACTTCGTCTTCCACTTTGAATGCTTCTTTCACCTCGATATCCTCTATTTTTGCTTCTTCCATTTTGATATCCTTTTTAATTGCTTTATCTACTTATATATTTTCTTCAATTGCTTCTTTTACTTCAATTCCAACTCTATAAAATTATGGGTTTTAATACAAACCTTAAATCGCTCGTATCTTCTAAACGGGAACAGTTACGCCTAGCAAACTTTTGCAAAATATTGGTACAAATTTTTGGTCGAATATTTTTTTTATTACCATCATTGATCTTGAAATCCTTTTTGAATGCTTCTTTCACCTCGATATCCTCTATTTTTGCTTCTTCCACTTTGATATCCTTTTTAATTGCTTTTTCTACTTATATATTTTCTTCAATTGCTTCTTTTACTACAATTTCCACTCTACAAAATTATGGGTTTTAATACAAGTCTTAAATCGCTCGTATCTTCTAAACGGGAAGAGTTACGCCTAGCAAACTTTTACAGATTATTGGTACAAATTTTTGGTGCAATAGTTTTTTTAATACCATCATTGCCCTTGACATCCGTTTTGAATGCTTCTCTTAGTTCGTCTTCCACTTTGAATGCTTCTTTCACCTCGATATCCTCTATTTTTGCTTCTTCCATTTTGATATCCTTTTTCATTGCTTTATCTACTTATATATTTTCTTCGATTGCTTCTTTTACTTCAATTCCCACTCTATAAAATTATGGGTTTTAATAGAAATCTTAAATCGCTCGTATCTTCTAAACGGGAACAGTTACGCCTAGCAAACTTTTACAAAATATTGGTACAAATTTTAGGTCGAATAGTTTTTTTATTACCATCATTGCTCTTGACATCCTTTTTGAATGCTTCTCTCACTTGGTCTTCCTCCTTGAATGCTTCTTTCACCTCGATATCCTCTATTTTTGCTTCTTCCACTTTGATATCCTTTTTAATGTCTTTTTCTACTTATATGTCTTCTTCAATTGCTTCTTTTACTTCAATTTCCACTCCACAAAATTATGGGTTTTCATACTAAACTTAAATCGCTCGTATCTTTTAAACGGGAAGAGATAGCTCGAGAAAACTTTTACAAAATATTAGTATAAGTTTTTGGTGAAACCGTTTTTTATTTTTATCATTGTCCTCGACGTTTTTTACTCAATTTCAGTTTCCTCTTTAATTGTTTCTGCTACTTCGATATCCTATTTGATTGCTTCTTTCACTTCAATATCCTCTTTGATTGCTTCTTCCACTTCGATATCATCTTTGATTGCTGCTTCCACTTGGATATCCTCTTTGATTTGATTGCTTCTTCCATTTTGATCGTCTTTGACTGCTTCTTACACATGGATATCCTCTTCGATAACTTTAAACAGCTCGATATCCTCTTTGATTGCTTCTTCCACTTTGATATCCTCTTTTATTGCTTCTACCTATTCGATATCATCTTCGATTTCCTTTTGATTGCTTCTTGCACTGCAATATTCTCTTTGATTGCGTCTTCATCTTCGATATCGTTTTTGATTGCATTTTCACTTCGATATCCTCTGTGATGGCTTCTTCCACTTCGATACCCTCTTTGATTGCTTCTTCCACTTCGATATCCTCTTTGATTGCTTCTTCCACTTCGATATCCTCTTTGATTGCTTCTTCCACTTCGATATCGTCTTTGACTGTTTCTTCCACTTCGATATCGTCTTTGATTGCTTTTTTCACTTCGTCATCCTCTTAGAACGCTTCTACCACCTCGGTATCCTCTTTGATTGCTTACTCAACTTTAATTTCCTCTTTGATTGTTTCTGCTACTTCGATATCCTATTTGATTGCTTCTTTCACTTTAATATCCTCTTTGATTGCTTCTACCACTTCGATATCGTTTTTGACTGTTTCTTCCACTTCGATATCGTCTTTGATTGCTTTTTTCACTTCGTCATCCTCTTAGAACGCTTCTACCACCTCGGTATCCTCTTTGATTGCTTACTCAACTTTAATTTCCTCTTTGATTGTTTCTGCTACTTCGATATCCTATTTGATTGCTTCTTTCACTTCAGTATCCTCTTTGATTGCTTCTTCCACTTCGATATCGTTTTTGACTGTTTCTTCCACTTCGATATCGTCTTTGATAGCTTTTTTTACTTCGTCATCCTCTTAGAATGCTCTTACCACCTCGGTATCCTCTTTGATTGCTTACTCAACTTTAATTTCCTCTTTGATTGTTTCTGCTGCTTCGAAATCCTATTTGATTGCTTCTTCCATTTTGATATCGTCTTTGACTGCTTCTTACACATGGATATCCTGTTTGATGGCTTTTAACAGCTCGATATCCTCTTTAATTACTTCTTCGACTAAAAGAAAAACACGCGAGCTGCGAGCAGCTCGCGCACAACGCAACCTCTAGTTAAGTATATATAATTTATTAAATAAATTAAAGAAAATAACATTTATAAATTTAAGTATAATTTAAAGATTAAATAAGTAATTTTCAAAATTGATTAGAAGTTTTTGAGATTAGCCTATACAAACATTCACACTATTATTATAAATGCGAAAATTTTGATTTCTGTTCATTTATTTGTTTGTTTGTTACTCAATTACGTCGTTTCGGCTGAACCGATTTCGATAAAATTTAGTAGTATGTACTAGATTATAAACTGTATTATAAGTATTTAAACCACATAGGCTACTTTTTATCCGATAAATCACGTCCTGTGGGATAAAAATGGGGTGTCAATTGCAACAGTGAGTTTAGTTTTATTTCTAGGTTACCTACACATTTAGTAGTGTAACGCGAACGAAGTCGTGGGCAACAGCTAGTTCTAATAAATAAAAATCTCGTGTCACGGTGTTAGTTGCTCGCACTCCTTCGAAACGGATCGATCAATTTTAATGATTGTATTTTAGATTTGGTATGTATGAGAATAAATTTTTCACACTCCTACCCCCCCCCCCCCATTTTTTAATTGCAATTTTAGTATATTTGTTTGAACAATATCCATTTAATTTAACCGTCGTTCATTGACGTGAAGTCATTTTTACATGAAGCTTCGCGTCACTTTGACAAGAATGTTTTTATCCCTAAGTTCCCACGGGAACGGGAAATTTCAAACGTGTGAAGCTGAGGGCGGGTCACTAGTAATGTATAAATTTACAAACAACAATGTTTATTTAACTCACATACCTATTATAATTTATTAGAGTGTAGTGTAGTTGTACGCCTAATTAAAACCCCTTTATTAACGAATTCGTCTTATTTATATTTAACTAGCTAACTAGCTGATCCGCCCGCGGCTTCGCATGTGTAGTATGTCAATAAAAACACTACCCTCCTTTTGTGCAGTCGCGTAAAAAGTAGCCTATTCCACAATCCGGTACAATCCCTCTCTACACCAAATTTCATAAAAATCGGTAAAGTCGTCCTCAAGTTATGGCGTGACCCTTGATTATATATATGTATAGATAAGGTAAGGAGATAGATAAGGGATAAGGCTACTTATTATCATAAATTAGTTATTTCATTTGAAATGTAGAATCAATAATACTAATGGGTACGTAATGGACGCCAGCTAATATTCCTAATAGGGCCTTCGGGACGGCAATTGGTCGGAATTAGAACTCATTAATCGAAGTTGAACTATGTTTAGAAACGACCGCTATTTGTACATGCAATGTTATTTACAATGACTTCCATACTCAAACCATGTACTCAATGGCTATACATTTTTGATTTCGTTACGACTGGTAACCAACAGATGTCGCTATATGCATCATTTGGACCGATTCTAAAATAAATCGCACATCATCTAAAAAACTGTCATACATAAGCATAACACATACAATAAATTGTATGAGCCGTAAGATTCAGATTTTAATTTATAACCTACTAAGCGTCACGAAAACGTAACAAATCGTGACAAGTTTCACTTATACCTAATACCATAATAGTCTAAAAATATAACGGTTGTAACCGAGACGCACTGAAAGTCAGAGCAATGGTCATTCCAAAACTATAAGAGATCCCGTTGACTACGGAACCCTATAACTAGGTTCCACCATCCATTAACATTAATTTATGCAGCATCGACATGTGGTGGGAAGTTGGCAGCTCTAGCTGGGTGAATGGACGTATCAGCTATAGTGCCTGGGACATGTTTAGATGGAGTATAGGCTTGCCAAGCCCCTATACCATTAGCTTAGATACTATTAGCCTTATACTATTAACCCAGTCCTATACTGTGCTATTAGCTACACTCTCAGCTTAGTCGGCTTAACCCGCAGGGAATGGCCAATGCGTGCTAGCGATCTACGACGATATATTTCTTACGATTTCGTCATCATATCAGTCATTGGACGCCCCCTGCTGAACATAGACCACCTGTATATCCAGAGTACTGCCTTATCTTATACTGCCTGCACCTAACGGCTCCCAGCAACCTTTATCAAGTCGTCCTTACATCTAGTGGGGTCTCCACTCCAGAATCTTTTTGCTGTGATAGCCGTCAGTTCTTCGAGCTTTGTGCCCCGCCTATAGCCATTTCAGCTTGCTAATTCTCTAGGATATGTCAGTAACTTTAATTTGTCTACAAATCTCCTCATTTTTGATTTGATCTCATAGAGAAAATCATGCATAATCCTCTCCACAGCACGCTAAGCGACCTTGAGCCACCTTTATGTGCCTTCTAATCTCTATTAACCGCCCATTTCTCCAACTAACTATAACTATTTCTGATGAATTATTCCGACATAAAAAAATCTTTTTACAAATGGGAAAATATTGTTATTAAACTGTATTAAAATAAGTAGGTCGAGTCGCCAGATCGTTTTTCATCTCACCACATCACAGAACTCTTATCTCTAGTAGATAGTAAACGACATTTTACAATCTATAGAGCCGTACGTTTGCTGTGGTCGATGACCTACCTACCAGCCCCCATGAATTTTTAATTATACGATCCGGGTCAGCTTGCTCTTAGACCCTAAAGGCCCATTTACATGTAGATAGGTCGCGAAGGAATAGGCAGTTTAGTTGATACAACAAAATTATTCTAATAGAGTGAGATACATAGTGTGTAGTTAAGATTACACATTTTTATACACCAAGTGTAGGAATTCTGTTCGATCCGGTATTTAAAGCAGCAATAAGAAGGAAAAAAACACAAACAGACACTGATTAAACTAGTGGCTCGCCCCGAACTGAGATCACGCGAGTCTCCCATAAAAACAAAAATATATTATTCGTAATCTTTGACTATCAAAATAGTGCCACGAAATAAATTATTACCTCACTTGACCTACAGTTTCATTTAAATTACAGGTAACGGGAGTTTATATTAAATGGTTACTCTTTTTGGGGGTACAAAATGTAGTTATTCGGGATTTCAGACTTTTGCCTATATTTGAGTAACTAAAGCTACACGAATACCAAATTTCAGCATTGTTGGGTCACTGGTGTACTCTGTGAATTTTGTCAAAGTTTTGTTTTTGTTATGGCTAATAACTCAAAAACTATAATTATACTAATAAAGACCTTTAATTTGATGTCCCAGTTGACTTAATAGTATAATTTACACATACAATGCCGATTTACCCAAGTTGAGTTGGAGATCTCGCTTCGCTTGATCAATCATCATCATCATAATCATCATTATATCAGTCATAAGACGTTCTACTGAGCATAGGCCTCCGCCATAGAATTCTAGAGGAGCCGATCCTGTGCGGCCTGCACTCAACGGCTCCCAGCAACCCTTGTCAGGTCGTCTTCCATACGCTACAGAAAACGTAGAGTAGAACAGCGCGGGAAGTCTACCCCAACGGCAGTCAGTCACAAAATATTTCCTATACGAATCGGTTTGCTTAAAACGACTGAACTGAACGTATGCAATTTTCTGAGCTCTGAAAGCTTCAAGTTTATTCGTAGAGTTGCCCCAAAAAATCACGCCATAACGCACGACAGACATAAACAGTTGTTTTTGTACTTACGTGTAAATAATTATGTATCACCCGTCTAATAAATATTTGATAGGACCAGAACTTTACTAGTTACTTATTTCTTTAATACATTATGATGTTCGCTCAACTTAATTTCCCAACGGTATTTTGATCGAAGGAAAATATACCTCAAGGCTACAAATTATGCTAGTTAGCCAATTATTTAGTCACTAATGGATTTTTTCTGCTCGAAAATAAATATATTAGCCTCATTAGATATGTGTCTTATTTGTACACCAATTTAACCAACTTTATAAATATTTGGATCGCAAACATGACTTCAGTAGCATTCTATTTTTCGTTGAAGAAACATGTTCGCTTTTTATCCAGACATTTTTACTTTTATCTTATTTTTACAGGCACTTAATGGTAAGAAATTTTATTTTTATAGAAAAGGTTAAGAATTAGCCCTTCATACCGACTGGGCAAAACCCCCCCATCCCTTCCAGTCGCTTCGTTTCTGTGGCAAAATGGTCTAGTTTGGTCGGAACTTGGTGAACTCTTCTCTCCATGTCGTTCTCGGTGTGTCGCATGCGATGCTATTTCTGGGCTCGACATGGTGATCAGGTTAGCTTACTGGGTTACAATTGACAAACGGCAGACATGACGAGCCCAGCCCCATTATAATGGGATATAATGGGGTTAGGCTGGTCATGTCTGCCGAATAGTGGTATCCCAGTTTCCCACCATCGCACTATCACATCACACTAATATTATAAATATGAAAGTTTGGATGTTTGTTTATACATACAACGTCGGTTTGCCAACAAAGTTGATTTGGAGATCTCGCTTCGCTCGATCAATTATAACCTGGATTAACGCATAGGCTACTTTTTGTTGATAAACCCCGCGTGGGAAGCCGCTGGTGGAAGCAATAATCCATAAATTCGAAAGTAACTCTGTCTCTCTGTCTGTTTGTTAAGTTTTTACGACTAAACGGCAGGACTAATTTCGATGAAATTTGGTATACCAGGAGGGCTATGTTTTTATTGACAAACCAACGTGCGAAGCCGCGGGCGGGTCAGCTAGTCCCACTATCCCACTAATATTATAAACGCGAAAGTTTGTATGGATGTATGTGTGGATGTTTGTTAGTCTTTCACGTCGTAACGATTTAACGGATTTCGATGAAATTTGGTTTGTACGCAGAATATGACCTGGATTAACACATAGACTACTTTGTGTTAACAAAGCACGCGTGCGAAACCACTGGCGGAAGCTAGTTAATAAATAAATGCGAAAATTTGAAAGTTTGGATGGATGTTTGTTCCGCTTTCAAGCCAAAACTACAGAACCGATTTGGCTGAAATTTGAAACAAAGGTTGATGATGACCTGAAATAGGGCATAAGCTACTTTTCATCCCTTAAATCAGTTCCCATGGGATGGAAATGCGTTTGAAACCGCGGGTGTGAAGACGACCTTTGAGGTCTGCTAACTTGGCATTCTCACGCTTTATTATAAAAATATTATTTTACATAAATCTAACAACCGACTTCAAAGTTATCGGGAATATTCATATTGAAAAATACAGACGAATTGAGAACCTCCTCCTTTTTCGAAGTCGGTTAACCGAACTCTCATCAAACTACCCTTGAAGTACATACATTCTTTCCAATAAAAAAATAATCATCTAAATCGGTTGGCGTGACATTGAGATATTCGTCCATTTGTCGCGCAAATATTTAATGCAATGCGTCAGAACTGGACCAAATTGAAATGGGACAACACGGAAAGCACCAGCTTTCAAATAAAAAAAGAATAATCAAAATCGGTTCACCCAGTCGAAAGTTCTGAGGTAAAAAACATTTTAAAAAATACAGTCGAATTGAGAACCTCCTTTTTTGAAGTCGGTTGAAAATAACTTACTCTTCTGTTTTACAGGTGTTTTACCAGACAGAGGGAATAGAATAGAAGACATCTACCTAAGGTTTTATTATGGGTGAGTAGTACCTACCTAAGAGAAAAAAACAATAATTGTATTTATTGCTTTCATTTTGTAAATCAGGAGACTGATAGCAGATTCCTATAAACATCGGTTAACGACACGTTTCTCCTTGAAAAGTTGTAAAATTTTAACACTTTTTAAAGAGAAATGTGTCGTTACGAGTATAGCAACCGGCTGTAAGTGCTTATATGCGGGGAAAAAAAATAATTAGGAGGCCAACCTGTTCAAACCAAAAATTCGGAGTCATGACAAATGACTGTGTATGAGTATTTATGTTTATTTTTCGAATGGACTTTTTCGCTGTTGGCCTCTGAGGCTGTTGCAGTTTAACCGAACTTTTAGCGAGTGCAGATGGCGCTCAGCCCTGTAGGTTTTGAAGGCAACTAGCGCAAGGGCATCACTTAGATACGAACCTCGGCTTGGGCCGTTGCCAGTAAGGGGAAAGTAGAGAAACGTCCAGGTACATGTTTGTGTCTTGTATAGGCGGCGACTGAAGGGACTCGTCGACCTCGCTGGCGAGGTCAGTATATCTGTGAAGAGTTTGCTCTGTCTAAGGTAATTTCGTCATCCGGATCTCCGAGAACGTGCCTCGGTCGACGGAGGGTTTTAGTAGTTATGCCTCTAAAACCCGCTGCTGCTGGTAAAGAAACGACCGCGCCCAGGGGGAAATGGTTTTGGGACCTTATATTCTTTTTTGTTATGTTTAAAGTCTTTTATTTTGACGGCCTCCACGGCGCAGTGGGCAAAACTTCGGCTGAGACGTAGGAGGTTTTGGGTTTAATATCCGCCGCGGTAAAAATGTTTGCATTATCTACAGTTTCCGGCTCTAGGTGCTTTTTTATCCATATCCATCCATACTAATGTTATAAATGCGAAAGTAACTCTGTTTGTTAGATTGTTTGTTAGTTTGTTTGTTACCTTAATTACCTTTTCACGACTAAACGGCTGAACGGATCGAAATGAAATTTGACTAGGAGATAGATTGTATCCTGGAGAAGAACATATGCTATCTTTTGTTTCAAAAAATGATCTTGAAGAGGGTGAAATAGGGGTTGAAAGTCTGTATGGGCAATCCGTAATTCCTCAATTAGGGTTCTGAAAATTCCTATTTAGGCTTTTGGTAGGAAATAACGAAATACGTGTTTCAACTTTTTTGAAAAATCAGCCCTAAAAATAAGGGATTAAAATTATGAGTAAGTACCTATTCTTTAGATGCACTCCCTATGTACAGTCTATGGACCCGTATAAAAATAAATTATGCTATCACCAAGGTAATTTTATGCAGATAATTTAAATTTTATTTCAATATAAACTAGGTAGGAATTTTTCAAACTTTCGCGATCACTGTACAGAACTACTTACTGATAAAAATAAAAACCCGTTTTAATCAGTAATTAGGTAGGAATTTGCTTTTTAGAAAAGTTTTTTAAATTTATTTTTCAACTTGTATTTCATTATGTACTTTTTTTTAAATATAAGTAGTTAGGTACTTTTCGTTTCGATCTCGAAACCTTCGTAAGGATGGTGGGAAATACCGACGGATAGCGATGGTTGGAAGGACTTGGGGAAGACCTTTGTCCAGCAGTAGGACAAGATAGGTTACACACAAAAAAAACTAGGTACATGTTAGTTCATAATTTCTTACCTATTTTTTTTATAGTAGGTACACAATTGGTCTGGTTTGTCTGGGAGAGTTCTAGCGAAAGCTCATCTCCGAAAACTATAGAGACAGAATCGAAACGGGCCACTCTGACTTGAATCAAATTGAGTTTCGGCGCTTGACTGTCCAAATTAGTCTCTCCTAGGATTAGACAAAAATTAGTTAATCGAAGGTATAAAAATGATATTGGTTTGGACTTTGACTAAGACTTTATGTCATACCTGAGGTTTGACTACTCAAACCTAGGAGCACCGGAGCATCGATGTTTGACTATAACATATACAATAGATTATACAAAAACATTATGTCGAATGGAGTTTCAAACCAAGGATGTTGCTGATGCAGATTTTTAGACGGCTTACATCCGCGAATGCAGACGCGGATGCGGATCCAGATGCGGATGCGGATCTTAGGTTTTTTTTAGAGAAACTTTGTTTTATTGCAGAAATAAACAAAAATATAAACTATTAACTGCAGAAAACTCGCTTAACATACAATACTCACTGTATACTCACAATAATACTCAAAAACTGCAATGTTCATACAATAAGCGCATGTAAACACGTTATGATTGATTTACGAGATACAAATGATAAACAATAACAAACGGGTCGGATCTTATCACCAACATCTTCGCTCCTATTGGTCAATCAGCACGTTCCCACGGCACGCACCACTCGCAAGTCCCACCCAATTTATTTCTTGTCGCGACCCGCGCTGCATCTGTATCCGCATGAACATCCGCATCGATTATTATGGATGCTGATGCAGATGCAGATGTCCAAATCGATGGTTCTGCATTTGCGGATGCGGATGCGAATATTCACAACATCCCTGTTTCAAACATACACCCCGTAAGGGCACATCAATTAATACATCTGACTGACTGAGAAGTATACAATACAGTGAATAAAGAAACAAGTTTAATAGTGAAATTAGATGATATGAGTCTCTTCTTCAAAAACTCTGGCATTGCAGTAATTTTTAAACAAAAATCTCACTTTCCTTTCACGCATGTCGCGAACATACGCCCGCGCTGGTCTCTTGTTATCCGTTAAATGAGTCCAAAAGAAGCTTAAAGCTAGAAGCCTAATAATTATGACAATTTGGATATCTAAACCTATGTTCTTCGTAAATTTTAATACATAACGGTCGAACAAAACGGGCCTAGCAGTATTATTGTCGTTTCCAATATAATATACCTAATGGTATCTCGTTATACAAATAGCTAAATTCAAGTTGGTTTACCTTGCAGTCTTCGCAAAAACAGTGTCAAATACGTATTTATGATATAAATAAAAGTTCTATATGTATGTAACAAAAATAGTTTCATCACCATTATCATATCAGCCAAAGAACGACCACCGCTGAACATAGGCCTCCCGTTATATTTCCAGAGTGACCGATCTTATGCGGCCTTCACCCAACGGCTCCCAGCAACCTTTATCAGGTCGTCTTTTCATTTGGTGGTGGGCTGTGGGAGAAACATTCTAATAGAAAGTTTTTACCTTAGTAGGCGTTCGATTTCTACAACGCTAGCATGATCTGTCAACTCTTATTCTAGGGAATTATTTATCGAGCGAAGCGAGATTTCTAAATCAACTTGGGAAAATCGGAGTTGTATGTATAGAAAGAAAAGAAAGAAAGAAAATACATTTATTTGAACCCACATGATATCACACACAATAACAACAAAGGAAAAGACATAAAAACATCGTAAAAATAAGTTTCACACTGACAGAAAATGATGGTGTTGCGTGGGGACAAAATGGTCCCTGTCTCAGCATAAGCTGTTTAATGTATGTATGTATGTTTGTTTGTTTGGCCAAGAATAACTTTCAAAGCGTTGATCCGATCATCGTGAATTGATACATTACCTATGTATCCATCACTACCGACCTATGTATCAAATTTCATGATAATCGGATCAACACTTCGAAAGTTATCCTCGGTCAAACAAACATACATACATACAACGCCGATTTGCCCAAGATACTGGATCAAATATTATTATTATTATTATTAACTCATTTATTTCAGATTTTAAAATCCATAATTTCTTAATACTAACACAAAATAACTTACACGAACACAAATTTTTATATACACAATCAAATTACCTACAATTACAAATAATAATAATAATAATAAATAAATAAATAAATAGGAATATATATCTAAATAAAAATATAAGAATAATAAATAAAAATAGGAACTTAAAAATATTTTACTTAGAAAACTGTCGATTCATTTTAATCATTGTTAAAAATACGGGATTTATCACTTATTGTTTTATGGTTATTATGACAATGTATAGGTTCAATTCGTGATAAATCCCTTATTTGTAAAAATAACTAAAATATTGTTTTTATTTTTCAGAAAAACAGTCGAAGAATACTTGGACATTCCACTCAGCCAAGCCAATACTCTCCTCGAAGCCAAAGGGTTCAATAAGGACCAGCCTACAGTATTATACGCACATGGATATATAGAGCTGGCGCAACAGGAAAGTGTTCAAGTAAGTTAGCAAATATATATTAACACATCACAGTATTCACTACTAGAATACAACAAATTACAGTTAAGCCTTGCGTACTAAACTAAGTTACAATGGTGTTTTTAAACTTTTGCGATTACTGTACATAATTACTGATGTAAACGGGTATTTATCGCGTATGTACCTTTTTTATTTATTATCCCGATGTTTCGACTGTGTTGCATCAGCCGTCTGCACATACAAACAAAATATATACAAAATCTGCACGATGGTGGAGCTAATAGCCAGCGGCTAATAGCCGCCTCGCCAGTTGCTATTGTTGTGAACAAACAACTGTCCATCATCATCATTATCACCAGCCCTTCTCATCCCACTGCTGGGTATAGGCCTCTCTACGTTTTCGCAATTCGCCTCTGTCCTGCGCTGTTCTAACCATACGACCTGCGATTTTTGTAATGCCGTCAACCCATCTTGCCGGCGGACGAGCTTCGTTCCTGGTTCCATCTCGGGGCCACCACTCAGTCAGCACACTGCTCCACCTGTCATCACCGCTCCTGGCCACATGACCAAAAACTATCCGACATAATATGTAATAGGTTGGGGAAAAAGTCTTTTCGCATTATTGTATGTATGAACTTGTAATAAAATCTCTTTGGCTATACTATTTGTATCTGGCTGGTTTTGGTATCATTCAAAGTTTAAATTTCAAAGAACATAATTCCAAATTCAAATTAGGAAAATGTGTGATTTTTATTTGTTTTTCGTACTGTAAAGATGAGTGAATCTAATGAAGAAATTCGATACATTTTAAAATTTTACTACAAAAAAGGTAAAAATGCAACGCAAGCCGCGAAAAAAATTTGCGATGTTTATGGATCTAGTGCAGTGTCTGTGAGGGTAGCACAAATTTGGTTTAAGCGTTTTCAATCCGGAAATTTTGATGTCAAAAATGCACGTCGCTCTGGTCGCCCTATTACGGATAAAATTGATGCCAATTTTGAAAAAGTGGAGCAAGATCGGTATATCAGTAGTTACGACGTAGCTGATGAACTGGGAATTGACCACAAAACAGTTTTGGCGCATTTGAAACAAACTGAGTACCTACACAAAAAAGCTCGATATTTGGGTACCCCACGAGCTCACTCAAAGAAACCTAATGAACCGTGTACTCATTTGTGATTCTTTATTACGACGTAATGAAACCGAACAATTTTTGAAGAAGCTGATATCTGGTGATGAAAAGTGGATCACGTATGACAAGAACGTGCGAAAAAGGTCGTGGTCAAATGCCGGTCAGGCTTCACAGTCTGTGGCAAAACCCGGGTTAACTCGCAACAAGGTGATGCTGTGTGTGTGGTGGGACTGGAAGGGCATTATTCATTATGAGCTGTTACCACCAGGCAGGACCATCGATTCTGAACTGCGAACAACTGATGAGATTAAAGCAAGAAGTTGAGAGAAAGCGACCGGAATTAATCAACAGAAGGGGTGTGGTTTTTCATCATGATAACGTTAGACCTCACACATCTTTAGCCACTCAGCAAAAATTAAGAGAGTTTGGCTGGGAGGTGTTAATGCATCCGCCGTATAGTCCTGGCCTTGCACCTTCAAATTTCCACCTGTTTCGTTCTCTTCAGAATTCTTTAGGCAGTGTCAGGTTAACATCACGAGAGAACTGCCAAAACCACTTGTCGCGGTATTTTGATCAGAAGCCCCAAAACTTCTATAGCAATGGGATCATGTCCCTATCTACAAGATGGCAAAAAGTTATCGAACAAAATGGTACCTACATACTTTAGTTAAATGTAAATAAACTATATTAAAAAATGTTTTGAATTTTCTTAAAAAATGCGAAGAAACTTTTTCCCCAACAAATATTAAACAAAAACGTAGAACTTAGAAGCTAAGAACGCTTGGAAGAAGACAGTATTCACACGTTTACAACCAAAATTAGGTACATCCTCTTAGCTGAGTATGTTTATAGCTGCAGGAAAGATATGGTCAATAAGTGTAGAACTAAGCCGCGGTTTCATCACGTGGTTTTCCTTGACATCACATGTACATAATCACCCGGCATAATAATGTTTGTTAGGTAACCTTTTTCTCCATTTGTGTTTGTTATCCAACTCATTTCTCTATTCTATTCCTGACTTGCAGATACTTTGACATCCAAGGTAGAAGACTCTTTCTAACTTACTTTCGGTAGGACTCAACTTTATCTGTAACTATTCCACCGGGGTACGGGCTAAGTGTATCTTATTAGAGTTAAAAGATTATGTGGTGATCACAATAAGAGTGGTTCTCTGCACATTACACTAATCTTTTCTCATTGTAAGGACAACATCTTATTTAGGACAGTGCTGTTAATGAGGGTACTCTCAAGAACCCTTTGAAAAATATCTTGGTTTAATATATTTGTCTGGAATTTCAGGTGGTGGTCAGCGCGTATTTGGAAGCGAGGCCAAATACAAATGTGGTCCTTCTAGACTGGTCGAACATGGCTCACGGCAACTATGTAGTCAACGCTGCAAGGAACACTAAAAAGGTATTTTGTCGCATTTTTTGCTCCAGAACATTGATTCTACGAATGAAACATCATCATCATTCTTAGCTCTTGTCAACCCACTGCTGCGCATAGGCCTCTCATCGTTTCTGCCTTTCTTCCTGATCTTACGCTAGTGTGAACCACTTTCGACCCACGGTCTTATTGATGTCTTCGACTCATCTCGCTGGTCCCCTATTTTGGTGCCAGTTCTCAATACAATTTTAAATATGATTACTAAAGTTTGTGTCAAGAACATAAATGTAACGATGTGACTAAATAAACTAATCTGGTTTATTTTATGATCTCCATAGTTTAATCTTCATCATTTACTTCTATTCTTATGACAAGCCTCTTCGCATTATCTACTTCATTACAGTCACGCTACGGTTGTAAATGCAATACAGAAACAGGATAAATGCTATGCAATAGCGAAGCATTCTCTGTGTCACGTGTTTAAGTAGGTTGCATGTTGTTGCCGTGAAACGACCTTGCTGTTCCACAAATTGAACCAAGTTGGTAGTTACCGGCTTACCTGACCGGAAAACTGATTATATCTTGCGATGTATTTCAACAGGCGTCATTCTAGCTATAATAATTATGCGGTGAAACGTGAATAAAATATATAAATCGTGTTTTTAAAAGGCATGTACTCAAATTATCATTTTAATTTTGCAAAAACAACAAGTTAAAAAATATCAACGTCATCTTTTTTAATGACTGATCCTGTTTTAGGGAGACTTAAAATAAATGAAACAAGCATTGATAGATCCATGTTGGGTCCCAAACCTAAGAGAAATAAACATTTAATAATAAATTTCGATACATTTTTAATTTTGGCGGCACTTAAAACCGCCAAATCTGTAGCTGCGGTGTCTTTAATGCGTTAGTACCAAATGGGTACTTACGAGTACGTATTAACGCCACCGTAGTTTTTGGGGGTGGGCTCTGGCCAGAACTATCGCGTGGTCGCCCTTGAGTGTCGCTTCACCCACTCTGCCTACACTCCGCTACGAAGGTCAGCGGCTCGCTTTGCTCACCACCTCCCCCCTTCGCTCCGCTCGGCTTCGCGGGCTTGCTCCACTCAGGACCTTACACGCGAGCTTCTGGCTCCGTGCTTTTTTATAACACTCTAGGGGTATCACGCACAAGACTGCCTAGAGTCGGGGTGCTCGGTGACGGTTCTCCCACTCATCTCGACCAATAATTAAAAAAGGGGATCAAATATTATTTTTGAATACCAAATATTTTAGAAAAGTACACATTTACCTTAGATCAATTAGATTCTTGAGGATCAAATAATATTGTCCCTTTTTTAAACTTTCGCGATCACTGTACATAATCACCAGATTCCAGGACGCTGAAAGTCTATTATATATATAGCCAAGCTAGTTCGATATTAATTCAATCTAAGTTTGACTAAATGATAACAAACTCTTAGTACAATTAATCAAAATGTCTCAAGAATCAGTTTTCTAGTAAACGATTTTTTATTACTACTGTAGCTACCATCTCTACTCTCTGTATTTCACATCGTCAAATCGGGCCTCATAGAACAACGATAGTATAGAAATTGTTGCAGTAAACAAGTGTCTTCTTAAATTAAATTTTTGATCTCATATTTCAGGTGGGCATAGTGACAGCGGAACAAATCAACAACCTGACTGTAAGTGGGCTACCGCTAGACAAGTTACACCTCGTGGGTCATTCATTGGGAAGCCACGTTGCCGGCTACACTGCTAGGGAGCTCAAGAACACATACAACAAGACTGTTAAAAGGTAATGTCAAATTTCTTTTAGACTAAACTACAACCTAGGGATCTTCAAGTCACGAGTGAATAGGTTTCTTCTAGGTAAGCGTGTACCATCGTAGACTGCATCATCGCGCGCCATCAGGCGAGATAGTGGTCAAACGCTAGCCTATAATTCATAAAAAAAAAGACAACATGATACTGGAAACAGCTTATAAACATAAACATCGTCTATAATAAAGCAGTCGTCGGTTACGCACCTTAGGAACGTGTCCTACGATACTATTCCGAGGCGTAAAAACTCAGGTGGCAGTAATTTTAAATTTCAGGTGGCTGCTCTGACGAGCGCCTTTCACTTTATTCCTACTCAGCGGCCGACCGTCACGCGACATGCAACACACAGACGAAAAAGTTTGAGACTGTGTAATAAAAGTTTCACTTTAAAAAACTCTACTACTGCTACGTATTAGGGTATATGAACACGGCGTAATTTAAAAAAAATTTGTACCAACTTTTTACGCGCGTTTGAATTGGTACAATCTGCTTTTCGGACCTCCGCGGTGCGCCGACAAGGCGCGTATAAAATACGGCAGGTGCATGCATATGCTCCTACAGCGTATTTAGACCGCTGCGCTGCTTGTATGAAATGGTGACGTTTGGATTTACTCATACGAATAGGTACTATTGTTCAGAATTGCAGGACTTTCTATAATAGTTGTTTGCCGCTAAGACAACAAACAAGCTCACGGTCCATCAGATGATGGTAAGCGGTTATCGTAGCCTGTGGACGTTTGTATCACCAGCACCACTTGCTGTAATGTTGTATTATAAAATTAACATTCCAAACATCGACCAACACATAGATAGACTTTTTAAAGTATATATCATCAAACTTACACATGATATTGTGCCGAATCAAGGTCACTAATGTATTCCAATTGTTTGTTGGAAATTGTACTAAAGATATAATTTGTCGCTTGAATATTATATAAATACTTATATACTTTTTCCTCCCAAGAGGTTCTCATTTGATCCATCATCAAATATCTATTCCTTTCAGAGTAACAGCCCTCGACCCTGCTTTTCCAGCGTTCTACCCCGACAACATGATGATGGAACACATCAATGCCAAAGACGCGGATTTCGTTGATGTCATCCACACTGACGCGGGGGGGTACGGCGCGCCTGTGAAGACTGGGACTGCAGACTTCTGGCCGAATGGAGGCAAGAGTACGCAGCCTGGGTGCCCTCGGTTTGCGCCTATTCCGCTCACTGATGATAGTAAGTTCTAACGAACAATTGTATAGATGACACTGGGTTATTTTAAGATATTTATGAGAAGACCTATATTAGTTGGATCCGAACCAACCCAATTTATTATCTACAATTTTATAATAAGGTAATGTGGTTAAAAGTAATGAACAATAAAGTCCTTTTTAACAGACTTCAGACAAAAGAAGAGGTTCTCAATTCGTAGGAAACTTTTTTATGTATGTTCCCTGATTACTCGAAGACGCTTGGATCGATTTGAGAAATTCTTTTTTTGTTTAAAGGGTATACTTCCCAGGTATGGGACATTGGCACCAAGTTAGGATCTTATGATGGGATCCCAAAAAAGTCGAGGGCAACCCTCAAATTTTATGGGGACGCAATTTGGTTTTATATTTGTTATAGAACTCAGAACTCCGTCATTTATCAACCGATTCGGAAAATTATTTTATTTATTTGAAAGGATATACTTTCATACTAGTCTCATACAAATTTCATCAAAATCAGTTCTATAGTTTGGTTAAGTCGATTATATTTTTGTTATAAAGTTACTTGTAGCTTATTATTTGAAAGGGTACTTATTATAATGTAAGTCGCAGTTTAGTTAAGTATAACATTTCCTACACTATTTTTCAGATCTCTGCAGCCATTGGAGATCGTGGTGGTTCTACGCAGAATCAGTGCGGAATCCTGACGCGTTTCCGGCTTCACCTGCGGAATCTTACAGCAAATTTAAGGAAAACCCTACACCTGAAGCCGACATGGTTTATATGGGCTATAACTGTGATACCAGGTAATTTTTAACCCCTTATTTTATCAGATAATCAAAATATAGCAAAACTAATTTCATAATATTGGCCGATCGCAAATATGCCGCATCGGTAGATCGACCGCTGGGAGGCTGATTTAAATTAAATTAGAAATGATGACTCAAAAGATTCAAAAATCCTTGTCTTTAAATATTGTTATTTATAAACTAATAGGGTTCGCTATTTTAAGTTTCTTTTGATTTATTAAATGATTGTGTGATTGATTCTTTATTGCACCAAAATTAATATACCTATCTGTACATAGGCGAAGTTAATGCTAGCAAGCATTCTCTTCCAGTTAACCTTTGCGTAATGTGGAAAATTATTTTATAGGTGGTGCATCTTTGTGCATTTCTTACCAGTTTTTGTGCGCAAAACATAAAAATAATTGAAATGATGTATTGTTTAAATGTTATACTATCTTAGCCGTGTGAGATTGATGGTCCATGGCGATCGATATTCATATGGCATCGTCATCGTTTGTGACGCGCTTTAGTGTCGGATAATTTTATAATGGCCTTCATTTCCATGGAAACACAGTGTGACACAGACCAGCCACATACTTTTACAAGTTTATTATGTACTAGCTGACCCGCCCGCGGCTTCGTGCGCGTGGTTTGTCAATAAAACATTACCCTCCTTATGTGCAGTCGCGTAAAGTGTATCCTATGTCTCAAGTCCATTCATAATCCATCTAGGTATATAGGAACTAAATTCCATCAAAGTCAGTCAAGTCGTTAAGTCGTGAAAAGGTAACAAACAGACAGAGAGACAGAGTAACTGTCAAATCGGTATGTAAGTAGATTATAACTTGGATTAACACATAGGCTACTTTTTGTTGAGAAACACCGCGTGCAAAGCCGCTGGCGGAAGCTAGTTATATATATTAACCTTATTCTTGAATCACTCTATCTATTGCTGAAAACTGCATTAAAATCCGTTGAGTAGTTTAAAAGATGAATGAATGAATGAATGAAAATTCTTTATTATACCTTACAAGCTAAACACAACAGATATAAAAATAAAAATAAAACAAATAAATGTAAGTATAATGGGCGGTCTTATCGCTTAAGAAAGCGATCTCTTCCAGACAACCTTTGGATGATCTAAGGTAACAGACAGCGGAAGCGACTTCATTTTATTCTATGTAAAGTTACCTAGTAATACGAATTTGTCAAAGCATGTCATAAAATTTGTAGTATTAAATCTTTATCTGCAAGTTTAAGGCGGATGAATAAAAATGTATTCCTTTCAATTAGTTAATTCATATTTTTAATTATTTTTTTCAATCATGTTTTATTTAAAAAATCATATGTATGTTTCAGCGCGCGAGGATCATACTTTTTAACAACAAACGGGCAACCGCCATTCGGCAAAGGAATGGACGGAATTTATCACAACAGTAAAAAGAAGACTACAGATAAAAAATGATAAAACACACATTTCTATAATAGCTTTAGGGCGACTTGCGTAACGATGCCCAAACGTGTTAAATAGCTAAATATCATTTAATTGTCAAATCATATAAATATGTCAAATTTAAACATGTTTAGTCGGTAAATACGCTTAGGGGTCTAGTCGCTCTTAGAATACATCACATTATTTCTACTTCTCAAACATAGTAAATAGAAAAGTAGGAAATTATTTCCTTAGGAAGTAGTAATTTCTAGAAATCATGACATATACGTACTTACATCACATAACTTCACATATAATTTATTATTTTATTTAGGTGTTAAGATAATTTAATAATTATTAAAAGGTACTTAAATACACATTCTCTTGTGTACACAGATAACAATAGTGTTCCCTGACTGGTATAGGGTATATTTTATTATGATAACAATCCATAGAGGTGTACATGACATATAATTTGACATTGTCGAGCAGGTGGTGTGAATATCTCTTTAAACATTACGTAAGAAACAGTTGTGTCATCAAGACCATCATTATATACAATATTATATATCCAACTAGTTGTTTTCAGATCTGCTATACCTAGGCGGATATAATTCAAAATTGAATGTATTATCATCATAATTAATGATACAGATAATAATAAGTTGTATGTTTTTAAAATGTTTGTTGAAACGGGTCCAAAGCGCAATGAATCGAAATAAAAACAATTTACGTACCTAGGTACCTACCACTTTTATGGAATTACCTATTTTATGTAATAATAAATTTACAAAAAAATAGGGAGTTAGTGAATTAAGGATACAAAAATAATATTACTTACATGATGATTTTGATAAAAAGTGATTTATGAATAATAAATAACAATGGATGAAAATCGATCATAATCGAGCGGTTTTATACATAAAATTTGGCATATATATATTACTGGACAATCTAGCCCCAAACTAAGCAGAATTTGTCCAGATAACTGATAGAATACTTATATACTTTTTTTTAATGTAACACCATTTACGATAAATACGCTTTATCACATCTGATAAAACATTTCAAACAATCTTAGTACCTATAGATGTTTTATCTCACGAAGGCGGATTGATCTTGAATATTGAACAGGAGTTTTATTTTATTTATTCAAGAAACTAATAATAATAATAATTGTATTTGAAATCACAAATTAATAAAACTAAAATAAAACGAGCATACCCTAAACATAAAGAAAATTCAAAAGAAAAATAATAAATGTCAACATAAATAAAAATAAAATTGATTATAAATTACAAATAAGACACAGATTTATTAAAATAACCTACATCAGAAAAATACTATGTAATTATCAAATGTCATAAAATCGTCAATTGTATAGAAATACCCCTTCAACAATAGCTGTTTTAGTCTTGACTTGAAAGTGAAAGGACTCTCGATAACTTTCATAGTAGGCAGTGAGTTAAAAGTAAGCTTGACACCGAGAGCCATGTTTCGCAACATTCAACTTCGAGCATAGAGGTGTCTCAAGATGTGTTCGTCTTGTGACTATTCTGTTTTTCCTTTGTTCTAGAGATTCATATTTAAATGGATTTTTTAATATATCCATTCGGACTACTAAAATGTCCTATACATTTTAGTAGTCCTAATGGACGAATTTTAATAGTCAACTCTAACTGGGAACTGTAAAAATATTTAGTGTTTGAAAGTGCTCTTTACATGATTCCCATCGTGGAATGCGGACTATATAGTCCGAATGGCTCTTTTTTGCATGACAAACGCTGTGCGCGAGTGGTATATTGTTACACAAGGGCTGAAAGCGATCTATTACACCCGAGATATTTTGGCGTACGAGCAAGCGAATGCTAATTACGGGTGTTATCGATCACCTACACCCGAGTTAACACAACTTTTCATTACGATTGCGAGGAAATTAAAAAAGTATATAACATACATAACACGCAGTTGGTTAAGAAAAATATAATTAGCGTTCCCGGTGTCCATTGTTGTTTCTTTTTTTGAATAGAAATAAGGATTTGTCTTGGATATTGTATTCCATTAGACACATTCTTAGAGTATAATTTGTACTAAAAGACTAGGTCAAACTCAAGTCACTTATTAGCCTATATAATATGGCAGATTGTAATTATTAGATTATGGTATTTTTTAGCATTGTAAATTTAAAATAAAAAAAACGACTTGAAGACACCCAGGTTGTAATTGTTTATGTTTGCGTGCACCTATTTTGGCTCGTTGTACTGAATTTAACTTTTGTTTATATTTATTTTGTGATTAAATGAAGCTACCTGAGTTAAAAAGGACCATTAAAGGGTGTTTTTGCAAAAAAATATTTTACTGTAGGACCTTAACCTATAGTTTCACCAACGGGAAATATCGAATGAATTTAAATTTATATTTTCATTACTCATGCTCTGAATGGGCATTGATAGCTCAATACATGATGCGTAAATGCGGTTTACGCCCCTAAGCCCGTATAAATTTGAAAATAGAATGAGGCTCATTGCATTCCTATGAAATACAACTTCCATGAATTTGTCATATTTATATTTAAATCATAAAGGTTATGAATACTAGCCTCTTATTATCTATTTTTGGAATAATTTTCTACTTAGCAACAAACAGTAACAAAGATTTTTTTAATTCCTCGCATTAGTGATGAAAAGTTATGTGTTATACTCGGGTGTAAACGATTAATAGCATCCTTGACTCATTAGCTCACTTACACCTCTTGCATAGCAATGCACTATGGCTACAATTTTTAGTTTTATCATATATAGTTACAAAAACATGAAAATCTTGCCTTTTAAACCAATCTGGCCATATTGTCTGACTACGGCCAATGTTTGGGGGAGACTAGAGACTAAGGGCTAACTAGTGGACTACGCTACCTGTTAAAATAAAAATCTCGTGGATGCAGCGACGTAGCATAATTTGTAGTTATAATAACTAAAAGGTGTAGTAAAAGTTATAAAACATTTGTAAAACGAATATTGAAATTGTAAAGAATTTATTCAAAAGTTATGCTACCTAATGTGTGGTATCTCAGTAAGTATGTAGTATATTTTCAAGGTTTTTATTAAAAATTGACAGTATTGATTTTTGGTTTTATTATGTTTTATTTTGCATATTATGATGATATTTACAGAGGGGCACTCGCGCTAATTTTGAATGTGTGTAACGTCGGAACTCACGTTGGTTTGAATGAAACTGTGAAATGTGCATATTTGTAAAGTTTTTGTTTTACTTTGGTATTATCGTTCAAAATAAGCGCGATTGCCCCTCCTACCCCCTGGTTATACAGTTAGAGATTGGAGATCACGTCAAGGAAACGTAGTGTGGAAGCTCTCCGGCTAGACGAAGCGACTATTTTCGCGCTGTAGCTGGCATACATTGGAAGGCTGAAGATTGGGCTCAATGGTTTTGGGTGGAACCTACGGCCAACAGTGGACTGCTAATGCTGTGGTTGATAATGATGGTGGTTATATAGGATGCTAAGGAATATGTAAGTTAACTCGCAAAGAAGTAATTGTTCTCACTTACGCCTACAATGGTTCTACAAATTTTTCATTTGGTGCTGGGGAAACCACAGTGTACCAGCTGTTTAGTATACAAAGTCAAATAATCTAAAAAAGCTATTCTTCCTAATGTAGATAGGTATACGGTCGAACTAAAGTTGCTTAACTTAGCTGATTTGGAACGACTAAATCATACTACTTGTATAACTACAAACGCTTATTCAAATTAATATAAGTATGGCCTTTAACTATGAAATTGCCGTTCTTCAGTACTGGTCATTTCAAATAGAAAAAAAGTTTGGAATGGCTTTGTATTCTAAATTCAAAGGATTTTGTTTTAAAAACATGACATTCTTTTTACAAACTCAGTCTTTTGTTTATTGATTAGCGTTGTTTTTTCATTACATTTGAACATTTTTCGTCATAATGGATACTTTAAAAACTCGTGTAATTATGAAATATGAGTTCCGTCGTGGCACCAACGCGACACAAACGGCACGTAACATGAAACCCGTTTACGGAGAGAACTGTACAAACGAACACACAACCCGTTATTGGTTTTCCCCATTCCGTTCTGGAAATTTTGACTTGAAAAATGAAGCTCGTGGTCGGCCGGAGACTTTGGTCAACAATGATGAATTAAAGGCGATTGTGGAAGCTGACGAAACTCAATCTACAGCTGAGCTAGCAGCAGCTTTTGATGTTAGCATATAAACAATTTTGATCCATTTGCGACAAACAGGCAAGGTAAAAAAACTTGATAGATGGGTGCCCCCCGAACTTAACGATCGCCAGCGCAACGTACGCGTCGACACCTGCCTCGCGCTGCTCAATAGGCAAAGAAATGAAGGAGTTTTGAACCTAATTGTTACGTGCGATGAAAAATGGATTCTGTTCGACAATCGAAAGCGCTCAGCTAGTTGATTAGATCCTGGTTCAGCACCAAAGCAATGCCCTAAACCAAAAATGACTTCTAAAAAGGTAATGGTCACTGTTTGGTGGTCTAGTGCGGGTGTGATTCACCACAGCTTTTTACAAAACGGCATGAGCATTACTGCAGATGTGTACTGTGAAGAACTGGAGACGATGATGGAGAAGCTTGCACATCGGCAACCAGCTTTGGTCAATCGGTCGTTCCCACTGCTCCTTCACGACAACGCGCGACCTCATACTGCACAACAGACAGTCTCCAAGCTGCAAGAGCTGGGGTTGGAAGCTCTCCCTCATCCGCCATACTCACCAGACCTTGCATATACTGACTATTACTTTTTCCAAAATTTAGACAACTTTTTAGTGGGTAAAAAATTCAATTCCGGAGAGGCAGTACAAAATGCCTTTGAAGAGTTGGTTGCCTACCGTCCAGCTAATTTTTACAAGAAGGGCATCAATAAACTGCCAATGCGTTGGCAAAGATGCGTCGATTGCATGGGTGATTACTTTGAATAACAGAAATAAAAAAGTTTAAAAAAATATGTACTTTCACTTATTCCATACAAAACGGCAATTTCATAGGTAAAGACCTAATATTTATATAATCCTTAAAAAAAACTATTTTAGATTTTGCTAGAGTTATGCTGTAGAATTGTATTTTTTTCGGGAAATTCAAAATGGAGTACGTTGTGTTTCTTTCGAAGGTCCTTTGTAGAGGTGCCGCGAATACTCGCTATTATTCGTTATTCGGCATTACTCGACTTTTTTTTTAAGCGAATAGCGAATAGTTCTCTAAAATAAACTTTTAATTAACAAAACTATAGGCTTAAAAATAATATCACTTAGTTTTTTTATAAAACACACTTAGTTAAAATTTCTAAAACACACTAGTACTGATTTCTTTAACTTTATTGTTTTCTTTTTTAATAACCTTTCATATTTTAGATTACCGTAAGTAACAAATAAATGATTGGTTAGTTCAATACAAGCGCGATATATAGTATAGTCCATGCGTTTTCACTACTAAACGGCAGGGCTGATTTTGAGGAAATTTGGTAAATTGATAGATTATGACCGGGATTGAGACATAGGCAACTTTTTAGCCGACTGTGCAAAAGGAGGGTAATGGTTTTATAGACAAACAATGCGTGCGAAGCCGGGGGCGGAAGCCTGTTATAAATTAATTGAATTGATTTACTGCCAATTTTGTTACTTGCGTTTATAGTAATAAGGTGTTAATTTGCTCATTTCTTTTCTTACAATAGCATCTAGTAGCGTACATACGGACTAACATTTCGTAGTAGGACGAAAAAATTGTTTGGTTCGCCACCTACCTATTTACTATACTAAACTACAGATGGCGTTTATATAGAAAAATAGATATAATTGAATTCACGACAATAGACGTTGGCATTTTATTGTAAAGCCATACCTAGAGTTAATGGGCAATGTTTTTTTATAGTTGTTTTATTTTTGACGGGATTTGTAATCCTCGTTGGGGTAGAAAGGTTATTGAGTGGAGACCATAAATAAATACCTTGGATAATACGCTGCTGCCACCTGTACCTACCGGTTCGGCCAAATACCATCTCGCTACCTGAGACTCGATTGAACGAACAAGGATAAGGCTTTCAGGTGTAAACGAGCAATATAATGGAGACTAGGATCGAACACCGTAAAGTTGCATGCCTATCGATCTGTTACAAGACACATTTTGGCTAATGTGCCTTGGAATATTGTGATGGAACATTTTAATCCCACCATCTGACCACCACCACCACCACCATGGGTTACAGACAGTATCAAGGCTCTGATAAAGGATAGGGACCGAGCATGTAATCTGGCAAAGCGTACGAATAAGACAAATGATATTAAGTCTTATCAGACATTACGTAATTTAGTAACTGACTTAACTCGTAATGAGAAACAATTTTATTTTACTACCCAAGTTAGCAAACATTTAAAAAATCCTCGGAAAATGTGGGGAGAATTTAATAAAGCTCTGGGTAAAACAGTAAAGTCCAATGTACCAGAACACTTACGAGACCCAGAAAAAATTAACAAAACCTTTATTGATACCGTACCTGAGATTGTAGGCTCCCACTCTTCTCGCCTTCAATATTATCAACATAGCTGTTATAATTGCGATTCTCACTTTCACTTCACTGAGGTGTCGACTGATGATATCATCAAAATTATAAATTCTATAGCTTCTAACGCAATTGGTGTAGACGGCATATCAATAAAAATGATTAGATTGACTCTTCCGTATTCGCTTGATGCCGTAACAACCATAATAAATAAGTCATTATTGTCTGGCTCCTTTCCATCCCTTTGGACTACGTCACTTGTTAAGCCCATACCTAAAAAGACGGAAGTTGATACAATAAAAGATCTCAGACCTATAGGGCTGCTACCTGCCTTATCAAAAGTGCTAGAAAAAGTAGTGCAGAAGCAATTGATGTTGTACTTTGAACATCATTCCATTATTCCAGCAAATCAGTCAGGATTTAGAAAATCACATAGCACCACAACCACCTTGCTTCACGTAGTTGACGAAGTCCTCAATGCCTCCAATGAAGGCACGGCATCTGTGTTAGTTCTGTTAGATTATAGCCGGGCTTTTGATTCTCTCGATACTAATCTGCTGTTGGCCAAGTTAAGGTATTATGGGTGTGACGAAACATGTTGCTTATGGTTTACTAGTTACTTCCAAGATAGAAAGCAAATAGTTGAGTGCTTAGATCAGAGTGGCAAAAAAATTCAATCTAGCTCCATGCGGGTTGAAAAGGGCGTAGTTCAAGGCTCGATATTAGGACCGACCCTATACTCCATTTATACTGCAGACTTGCTACATCAAGTTAAATTTTGTCTAGCACACATGTACGCAGATGATACACAAATAATTCTGCGTGCAAATTCCGAAAAGAGTGCTATACTTACATACATCCGTGGAAAAGCTCAATTCAGACTTGAATGCTATAAATGAATGGTCTAGTGACCATGGACTGCTCCTAAATCCACAGAAATCATCGTATATAATCCTAGGTACTAAACATCAGATTGATTTAGTTCGTCAAAATATGCCTCTGATTACTATTAAGAAAACCAAAATTAATGAAACTAAAATGGTAAAAAATCTTGGATTACTAATAGATGGACCCTTGTCCTTTGAAGATCATATTAAGTCTAAATTAGGTAAATGTTATAACTCGCTCAGATCTCTGTACAGATTCAGGCCTCACCTAAGCATTCCAATAAGGTTACGGCTCGCAGATGCCCTTGTTCTATCGCACCTTGATTACTGCGATATCGTATACGAACCATGTTTGATAAAAAAATACCAACAGAAAATTCAACGTGCTCAAAATTCTGTCATTAGATTCTGTTTGAATGTACCCAAAAGATCGTACATCACACTATTCTTGAATTCTCATGATATCCTAAATATGAAAAATGGACGAATTTTAAAGTTATATAATTTTATATTCAATCTAAAAAAAACACGAATTCCTGAGTACTTGTCTGCTAAACTTAAATGGAGAAATGATATGACTGGGCGAAACAGAACAGTACAAATAACACCTTAGAGTTACCTAAGCCCAAACTGGAACGATTTAGGGGTAGTTTCAGATTCGCAGCATCAAAAATATGGAATGATTTACCTCCACCAATCCAAAAAATCCAGAGCTGGAAAAAATTTAAATTATCTTGTAAAAAATGGTTGCTGGACAAACAGAAATCTTCTTGTTGTTGGACGGTTCTACCAAAACAATATTAGATCAAAACCAAGATTATTATTATTAAAATAAATATATGCTTTTAAACATTGATTCGGGTAATTGATTCTTAATATAGACTTCTTCTTGATAAAATTATTAGACTAAATTGTACACCTATTTTGAAATTTAATACCTACTTATTTGCTTGTTTGGATTTTAATGTTTACATACTATATCTACCTACCTCTTTTTATTTGTTACTTACCTACCTAAAACAGTCTTAATCTCGATATCGAAAATCTTATCATAAACCAATGGTTTAAGTTTATATACATATCTATTCTTGTGTTAGTTACTAGCTATTATTTATTAGAATAAATACTTATGTGTCTGAACCGGTTAATCTACACTGCACTCAGGTTAGCTGAAATAAAATGCTAATTAGCGTTAAATTTGCCTATGTATTGTGTGTGTGTGGACATTCTCTGATTTAAGTATTTATGCGATGGGTTTTCGGTAATTGTCAAGTTCTTTCTTCAATTACTACTTGTTAATTCAGTGTATAAAGCTGACGGTTCCCGAGAACCTTATCTATGGCGGCGGCAGCAGCAGATGTTTCTGCCAAGGCGAGGCTGAAAACCAGCGTAGCTGAGCCCTCGACCTATTTACCACCACCCTCTACCTTAGTGCTACGTACGATAATGTACTAATGTTACTTAGAATTAGGCCTACTATTAAACTTACCTAGCTTTATTTAGTACTTATTGTACCTACCAACTTCTGTTAGCATAAGAGGTGTGTGTGTAAATAAAAGCCCTTTTATTATTATTTTTTTTTTATTTTATCTCTTTTCCATCCAAATGCAGACAAGTGAAATAAATACACAACTTCCGAAAAATCACTCAAAGATTTTTTTAAATGTTGTCTTCGTGTTAAAAGTCAGACAATATGGGGACTGGTCACCATTCCATCCTTCGCTGCTCTTTCCAGTGCTTGGTCTCCACCCGAGAAGCTTTCCGCCCCCACGGCCATTAATTCTTCGAGCTATGTTCAAACGTATTGTTTAATATAGTTAAGTGTTATCTAATAATAATAACAATAAGAATCATGTTGGATTACTTAGTTATAGTTACCCCTAACCCCTCTGCCCTAGATTCATTTAGAAATATAGTTTTGCAGCATTTACAAATGCACTTCTTAGAATTTAAGCTTTGTTTCATTTTAGCCAACACAGCAGTCTTTGCATCGACCACCGTGTTGGCTCTCTGTACTTTGATTGATTATTAAATCCACATCAAATCGGTGCGAACTTAATCCTAGTTATAATTTAGATTTAATTAATTAAAATTACATTTTTTTTAAAACTTAACTTCGCGTTCCCGAACCAAGAGTACTTAGAGCAAGGTCATTGAGGGCAACCGTTAAGGAAAATTATTCCTAACAACTGTTGATATCCTGTTGGTTCTGGGTTTTACAAAATAACAGGGAATTTTTGATTCTATTTAAAGATTGTTTACAGGATATATGAGAGCCATTACGAGCATGGCAACTTTGAGCTCTACGTATGGATAGCAAAAAGGCACTTGTATACAAAAAGTGTTTTTTGAAAAAAAAACACAAATTGGGGTATGTGAGTAAAAAAATTCACCCCCAGGTTGCCTTTAGGAAAGGTTTTTTTCGATATAACTAAAAACTACCCATTTTTGTATTTTTCCTATATTTGTGCTGTTTCCTAGTTTCCTGCCAAATTTCACGATTCTTGTTCAATGGGAAATACTCTATAGGTTTTGATTTATTTGCAAGCAAAATATTTTCGTTAAAAATGAGGTCGAAGTTTCATTTTACAGTTCAGTTTCCGATTGATTTTCGATTCCGGATTTTCGAAACCGGCCAGTGCAAGTCTGAATCGCACAATTTACTGAAAAAACTAAAATGTGTAAATGTCGCCTTTTGTTCCTAACCTCCTCATTTAAATTGACGACTTAGAATAATGTCAACCTTCTGGATTTACCTAGCCTCTTTACCTGTCTAAAGACCTAATACAAAAGTTATGTAGTATTTTAGTTCTGCCTGCGTAGGGGAGATAGCCCAAATCTGGTAATTTAGTAAATGCGGCTCCGCTGAAATAATTTACGTTACAATCCCCGTGAAATTTCCTACCTAAACTGGGTTATTTGGCAAAGGTAATTTTAATTACCAACATATTATCCCTCAAAACACCCGTACACTCTAGTTCCTTCTACGGGAAATCATTCACTGTCGAAACAGTGCGCTTGTGGAATGCTTTGCCTGTGGAAATTAGACGGGCTCCTTCACAGCACTCTTTTAAGCTGAGATTAAAGCAGCATTACCTTAATGCCTAGCTTTCTTGTCATTTGAGTTACCTATTTATTTATTATTTTATTTTATTTTATTGTCATCATTTTAGAATATCTGTAAGATTTGGGTTATTATTTGGGTATATATTAGTCTATCTTTAGGTATTTATTTATGTATTAGGATTATAAGTACCTACAGTTTTTATTTTATATAATTTTTATATAGATTATTTCATTCGTTTGTAAATATACTCTGTGCATCGCTGCCCATTACTGCTCCGTTATTTACTTTCCATCCAAAGGTTACCTGGAAGAAATCGCTTTCAGCGATAAGGCCGCCCATTGTACTTTATTTAGCTTAAATTAGTTTTTTTAAGTATTCCTAGTGAACAATAAAGGATTATTCTATTCTATTCTATTATCATTTTATCCATAATATTAATAAAGATCTATAGTAAATCTGTCTCTGAAACATAACAAGAAAATACTATGTATCATGCATGAGAAAAAATGGTTTTTATTGGGAAAAATTATGATTTTTCTTCGAACGCTAAAAAGTCAATCGAACGCTGAAGCTTGGAATGCACCACAAATTAAAATATATTAGTTGAGAGTCCGTCAAAATTACTTTTTTGGCGCTATTACTATTAGAATAAAATGAGGGCATAAGTCCACGCGGAAACAATTATCCACGATGCTTTTACGGACTTGGGTGAAGGACCTCAATTTCAATTTAATTATAATTAAATCTATTATTATATCAAACTTATAAAATGGTACTAACCCATTTGTAATTAATACCCAATTATACTTAATTTTTATTTTTTATTTTACTAACAGAATTATGGATCTTAGACATCCACATCCGTATCCATACTATCCGTAATAAATATTATAAATTCGACAGTAACTCGTAATTTGTTACGTGTGTATAGTACATGCGTTTTTAACTACTAAACTGCGGGGCTGATTTTGAGGAAATTTGGTAAAGAGATAGATTATGACCGGCATTGAGACATAGGCAACATTTTAGCCAAGTTGACAAACAACGCGTGCGAAGCCTGCCTGTAATAAATTAATTGAATTGATTTTATTCATTAACATAATTATTATAAACAGGCATTAGCATAATATAATAAGAGCCCAGTGCCCCCAGACACAATTTATTTTGTGAAAGACCAAAAGTGGGGCGTCGGGTACTGCTCATAGATACCTTAAATGCCAGCATCCTGCTATGTTGGTAGAGTGACCAATTAACAGGTATCAGGTGAGAAAGGTAATTAAAAATAGTACTCACTTATTTATTAATAATTATTATTACAAAATATTATGCTTTGCCAGACACTACTTTAGCCATGACGTCCACCAGTTATAGACCGTAAAATTGCATGTCTATCGATATTTTACACTATACATTTTGGCTAATGTGCCCAGGAACTATATTATATTTTTTGTTTTTATAGAATACGAAACTAATAAAAACTGATGGTAACATTGCCAATAAGCGCACTAAGTTAATAAAGGGAGGCGCATGCGCAGCAACGATAAGTCCGTAGGCATGTATAGAGTGTATATATATATATATATATAGAGTTTTCTGTAGTGTCATTTCAGGTTCAGGTCTCGCCTGCCGCATCTAATAGTTACTCAGCTTTTTGGGGACAAGTTTTTGTAGTTTGAAGTTTTGTAAATTGTAGTGACTGGGCGCGAAAATGCGGTGGCCGATTCTTGCAGTTGTTGCTTGTGGGCTGATTTGTTCAGGTATGTTTTTTACAAAATTGTTCTAGAATAAAATAAAAAAATTGGCAACAAATATAATATGTATTATTGCACTATTTGTAACTATTTTTTCTGAACCAAAAAAAACTGGGATTTACAGTACACTCATACTTATCATGAGGCATTAAAAGAATTATATAAATGAGCACGACTATAATTCATGAACAATATTTTCACAGCTCAATAGATTCTCTATAGTTACAGTTGAGATCATCATCATAATCATTTTAGTCACAGGACGTCCACTGCTGAATGTAGGCCTTCCCAATAGATATCCAGAACGACAGATCTTGTGCAGCCTGTACCTAACGGCACCCACAAACCCTTATCACCAAGGCTAGTGCAGTGATTTTCTTGTCTCTTCGAAGAGTCGACAAGGCTCTGACTGCAACTTGTATTTCTGCGTGTATGTTCTGTGATGTACGAGTACAATAAAACGTTATTGTATTCCATTCTCTGTCGACTCTTCCAAAATTATCTGTGTCACGAGCAGGCTTAATAAGTTTTCTTCCTAGACAAGAAAAGGATACTCTGTCTATAAGCAACGCACGTTGCTTATATAATTAATTAAATATCTAACCAAAATTTGTTCGCGCGCGCTTCTCAAAGCGCGCGATTGAGAAGAGAGCGAAAGAGACAACTTGAAAAGACAGTGTTGTCTAGTCATCGCAAAAACATTTCAGAAGAAAGTTGTCTATCTTTAAATGTCAACGATAGAGAAAATGATGGCTACCGTGTTCGGCGTTGTAGACTACTGTTGAGGAAGTGTCAACAACGTTTCTTCCCGTTCACTCTCGCAATCGCCGTGCTCAAGACAGTCGACAAAGTGTCTTCTTTGTTCCGAAAAATGACTCGTGACTAATTCCTTCTCTACAGTTACTGTGCTAGGCCTTCAGGTCATCTTTCCATCTAGTAGGGGGCAGTCCTACGCTGCGTTTTTCTGTGCGTGGCCTCATATGAATACTGATAAACACTGATATAGCCATTCACAAGCTGAAATGTTAGTGGGTTAGGTTCATAGCTCAATAACATGACGGCCGTTACGACACAAAGGTTATCGAGTGGAGTCCACGCACTAGAAAACGCAGCGAAGCCATTGGACGGCCCCCCACTAAATGGAAAGAGACCTGTTAAAGGTTGTTGGGAGCCGTTGGGTGCAGACCGCACAAGATCGGTTGCACTTTAAATCTATAGGGGAGGCCTTTGTTTAGCAGTGGACGTCCTGTGGCTAGTAGGTACATATTGAAATTGAATAATGAACAACTTAGAATAATGTCAACCTGCTGGATTTACCTAGTCTCTTTACCTTTTTTTTTTAAAGTGGGGAAATCCTCATGGATACCTGACTGCCGAGGAGGCGACCGTCAGGTTATGCCGGACTCTTACCGGCTAAAACCACCACTTTTATTTCACCATTACGTCTGTTCTGTCAAGACAATGGGAGCGCTTGTGGACACATCCACTGTCTCGACGGCGCTGGCCACTTTTCAGGGCCCCCTCTTATGGGTTTGATGTTGTCCCTCACATCAGCGAGGCGCACGTAAACACCGCGCGCGCCTTCTCGAGGTCAGGTTTATCGGCGATAAACACCCCCGTGTCCACCGCCTAGACCTCTGTTATGGGGGTCGAAGAAGGGCGTGATAACAATCTCTTCGACGCCCTGCTCTCCGGCTGCGGATTGGAAGGTTTGTGGTAATTTACCGCTCCCTCTCCGCAGCTTCCTTTTGCGATATCGTGTTTTCGCAAAAGGATACGACAACGTTTTAGCCTTTTTACCTACCGCAAGACCTAATACAAAAGTTATGTAGTATTTTAGTTCTGCCTGCATAGGGGAAATAGCCCAAATCTGGTAATTTAGTAAATGCGGCGCCGCTGAAACAATTTACGTTACGATCCCCGTGAAATTTCCTACCTAAACTGGGTTATTTGGCAAAGGTAATTTTAATTACACACATATTATCGTTTGGTCCATAATATTAATAAAAATCTATAGTAACTCTGTCTCTGAAACATAACAAGAAAATACTATGTATCATGAATGAGAAAAAAACATTATTTTTTGGGTAAAATTATAATTTTTCTTCAAACGCTAAAGCTAAAAAGTCAATCGAAAACTGAATCGTGGAATGCACCACAAATTAAAATATATTAGTTGAAAGCCCGTCAAAATTAGTTGTTTCAAAACAACGAGTTCTGAACTGGCACTAAGTATTACCATCAGAATAAAATAATGACACAAGTCCACGGACAAAATTATCCACGATGCTTTTACGGACTTGGGGAAGGACTTCCATTTCAATTTAAATATACCTAAACCTATTAGGTATATCAAACTTGTAAAATTACGCTAACCCATAATTACAAAATTACTTAAATTATTCTTTTCTTTAATTTCTGCTAAGAGAATTATTGATCTTAGACATTATAAATTCGACAGTCACCCTGTCTTGCTGTCTGCCAGTTTGTTACGTGTGTATAGTGCATGCGTTTTCACTACTAAACAGAGGGGCTGATTTTGAGGAAATTTGGCAAATAGATGGGTTATGACCGGGATTGAGACAGGCAACTTTTTAGCTGATTTGGATCTTTTATTGAAATGCATAACAGTTCATATTCATATGTCATATTCATTTATTCCTTGTTAATCTAGGTAAAATGTTAGATTGCAGGGGTTTTATATAAGCGCTAGATTTTGCCTTGCGGCGTACAAGTATTTTATAGTTAAAAATAAACATGGTAATTAAAAAAATTTAAATTACGTAATTATTTAAATTTATCGAAAAAAATTGTCAAAAAATAACAGTACGGATAAAAATGTCAAAACAATGTCTAAAATTATGTAGATATAAGTACCTACATTTTTAAGTCGTCCGCCGGCAATGTCGATGACATTATGAAAAACGCAGGTCGTATGTGGGTTAGAACAGCGCAGGATAGAGGCGAATGGCGACAACGAAGACCTATGCCCAGCAGTGAGATGAAAAGGGCTGACGATGATGATCAAGTAGGTACATTTTTTAGCCTGTCAGGTCAACCATTAAGAAGTAAGCTTTTATTAATAGCAGGTTATTGAGCTCAATCCAGGTTATTAAAGCTGCTTATCCCACGATATGCAGCTATATGACCTGGATTCGTCATAGGCTACTTTTTGTTGACAAACAACGCGTACAAAGCCGCTGGCGGAAGCTAGTTGATAAATAAATGCGAAAATTTGAATGTTTGGATGGATGTTTGTTCCTCCTTCACGCCAAAACTACTAAACCGATTTGGTTGACATTTAGAACAAAGGTTCATGATGACCTGGAATAGGACATAGGCTACTTCCATCCCATAAATCAGTTCCCGTGGCATGGAAATGTGTGCGAAGCCGCGGGTGTGAAGACGACCTTTGAGGTCTGCTAACTTTGCATGCCCACGTTTTATTATAAAAAAATAACTTACTCTTTCTTCTCTTTTACAGGTGCTTTAGCATTTAGAATGAATAGAATAGAAGACATCAACCTAAGGTTTTATAATGGGTGAGTAGTACCTTCCTAGAATAGAATAAAATATAATAGAAAACGCTTTAATGTATACCACACTTAAATTAACAACTATACTTAATTAAAAAGCAAAAAAAAAGCAATTTCAATAACTAGATACGCGATTGGTACCTAGCTAAGAGAAAAAAAACTATATTTAGTGATTTCACTTGTAAATCAGGAGACTAGCAGCCGGTTCCTATAAACATCGATTACTGATACGCTTCTCCTTGAAAACTTGTAAAATTCAACCCTTTTTAAAGAGAAATGTGTCGTTGGCGGTTATCTACGTTTATAGATACCGTCTATAAATGCTTATACGCAGGGAAAAAAAATTATATTGAGGAGGCCAACATTTACAAACCGAAAATTCGGATGTATTATAGGTATTATAAATGCGAAAGTAACTCTGTTTGTTTGTTAGGTTGTTTATAATCTTTTCACGACTAAATGGCTGAACGGATCGTAAAGAAATTTAGCGAGGAGATTATATCCTTGACATATTATAACATAATTATGTTATCTTTTGTCTCAAAAAATAATCTTTAAGGGGGTTAAATAATGATTGAAAGTTTGTATGGACAATCCGTAATTCTTCAAGTTTCATCATTTTTAGACTTGAAGAAAACTTCTTCAAGTCTGAAAACTCATATTTAGGCTTTTTTGAAAAATCATCCCTAATAACTCCCTATGTACAGTCTATGGACCCTTATAAAAATAAATTATGCCATCACCATGGTAATTTTATGCAGATAATTTAAATTTTATTTCAATTGAAACTACTTAGGAATTTGGGTTGTATTATTGTCGTTTCAAAATAATATAATGTTATCTCGTCATGCAAATAGCTAAATTCAAGCTAGTTTACCTTGCAGGCTTCGCAAAAACAGTGTCAAACGTATTTAAGATATAAATACAAGTTCTATAATTGTATATGTCTGTAGAGTTGTAACAAAAATAGTTTCATCATCATTATCAAATCAGCCAAAGAACGACCTCCGCTGAACATAGTCTTTCCGATAAATTTCCAGAGTGACTGATCTTGTCCGGCCTGTACCCAACGGCTCCCAGCAACCTTTATCAGGTCGTCTTTCCATTTGGTGGTGGGCTGTGGGAGAAACATAGTCTAATAGGAAGTTTTTTTACCTCAGAAGGGGTTCGATTTCTATAATTTTAGCATGACCTGTCAACTTAGGTACTCTAGATAATTATTACTGTAGCGACTTGTTCAGATTTAGATTCATTTAATCCATATACTCGTTTATGACCAAAGTAGAAGTTTAGTAATGAAACTCTTAGCACTTACAGTTCTAGATGACCACGGTACGAGACTCGGCTCAGGAGGATACCATTTGGATGTAATAGGAACTTGAAAATAGTTTACGTAGAAAACTGTCGTGATTCATTTTAATCATTATTATAAATACGGGATATATAATTTAAGGATATTACGACAATGTTTAGGTTCAATTCGTGATAAACTAAAATATTGTTTTTATTTTTCAGAAAAACAGTCTACGAATACTTGGACATTCCACTCAGCCAAGCCAACACTCTCCTCGGTGCCAAAGGGTTCAATAAGGACCAGCCTACAGTATTATATGCACATGGATATATAGAAGTGGCGCAACAGGAAAGTATTCAAGTAAGTTAGCAAATATATATAATCACTAGTAGGATATTACTGTGTGGGAATATAGCCCTTTGTGCCCGAACACCTAAAATTAAAAATTCATAGTATGTACGTATCAAATTATAATTTAGCCTTGCTTACAAAACTGAGTTAGAATAGTATTTTTTAAACTTTTGCGATCACTGTACATAATTACTGATTTAAACGGGTATTTATCGCCTATGTACCTTTTTATTTGTTATCCCGACGTTTCGATTATGTTGCAACAGCCGTGGTCGCGGAACTGATAAATACCCGTTTAAATTGGTAATTATGTGCGTAAGAATACTTGTGTTTTGGTAATTTATAAATGTACATTGTTCCTGGAAATTACTTATACAATAAATAATGTATAGTTACAATACATTACGATATTCAAATTAAAATCTGCACGATGGAGGAGCTACTAACCGCCTCGCCAGTTGCTATTGTTGTGAATAAACAACTCTCCAACATAATATAAACCAAAACCATATAACTTAGAAGCTATGAACGCTTAGAAGAAGGCAGTATTCAAACGTTCACAACCAAAATTAGCTACATAAACCCTCTTAGCTCAGTAAAGGGGCATGCCCATATAATGCTGTCAACTGCACAAAAAATTGCGTTCATACAAAAAATATGTTACATTTTTTCGTTATTCTACGTATCAATCGATTAACACGAAAAGTATCCTATAATATTTTAAAATAATAATGAATATGAAAACGACAGGAAATGAAATGGTAGCAAATTGCCTCCAGTTGCAAACATTAGTGTTGAGCCAGAGTTGTTCTGAGACAATAATCGATTGTTGATAAAGGACCATAAATAAAACAATCGATTTATTTGACTGTATTTTCACTGACACGGAAAATCGGTCACCGATTTCAGAAGTACGAAACCAAAACGATATTTGTTTCCCAATGAGCGTTTTGTAAATCTTTTTTTTTTATCTTTAATTAACCCGGGGGTGGTATTATGCTTGACTCGCGCTGGTAGCGAGCGCCCGAGCGAGATAATCTCAGCCAATCGCAGTGCGCGCTGAATTTGCGCTCAGCTGTTGACGCACCGCAATTAATCTAAATCCTCTCGCTCTCAGCTAACCTTGATCATAATCGGCGGGCCGTTGATCTCAGCGCCACCTTCTAGATGGCTTTAGGATTAACCAGTGGAGAGAAAAAAAGCGGAAAAAAAATAACTCGACTTATCTGTAGCATTATCTCGATTTAAATTCGATCAACAGATGAGAGGTTAAAGCTTCGCACGATTTTTGCATAAGGCCATGCAGAGACGAGTTAATGACACAGACATGAGATATTTTTTAGTTAGGCACCTATCACTCGTTATTCCTCCCAAATCATCGAATTAAGAACTAACTCAAACGATAGTCGATATCTATCGATATCGACTACCTATTCAATCCAAGTTTACAAAATCAACACAGAAATACATAATGAATTCTATTAAACATCTCCAAAGACAAATAAGTACATTTTTTTTTCGCTTGGGTACAATTGGCACTTATATTTTTCGTACATTTTATTACCTTATTACTACCCCTGACACACTAAATATCTGATTTTCAGAAGTAAACAGGTAGGTATATTTTTGTATTTATCTGTGGCGCTCGTGTTGAATCGAAATAAACTCAATTTTACTTCGATTCAACATTTACTCAACAGAATCAGATGATTATTATTTCTTTGCATTAAAATATTGAATTTTGATTTACTGGAATAATTGCCCTCGTCTGTTGATTGTACAGGAGCGCGATGTCAAAAATGGCACTTCTGTGCGCGCGCGCCTTGAGATTAAATATAATCGATTGCTCGATTTGACCGATTATTTTGCGCCGATAAATCGATATTTCGGATAATAGTCGATGGTCGATATGCCAATCCCTATGACTGGTCTAACTTTTTATTAGCTGCAGTAAAATGACGTTTTGTGGGTTGCCGGTTTTTGAAGAAAAATAAATAGTGATGTAGCTAAATGAGTGAATCATATATGAATAATCAGTTTGGTTTCTTTTTTTGAGATTTAATATTAAGTTGTAATGTATTTTTTTTACCTATTATTATTACTATACTAAAGGATTGATCTTTTTTAGTGGAAGTATAGGGAGGTACATTCAAAATGAAACAAAAACGTCATAATAATGTTATTTAATTAATCTTTTTCGAAATCGCTGTCGAACAAAAAAGAATCATAAGTTTCGACTTCAAAACAAAAAGGGAACAAATAGAAGAAACTAAGAGTTGACACGTACCAGCGTTGACCCAGGTCTCGTCTTAATATATGTATTTTCCCTCCCTACGATATTGTTTAATTAAACGCAGGTAGCGCTGGCGCCATGATATGATATCTTGTCTATCAATAAGCACACTCTTGCGTGATCGAGTAGCGAATTCGAAATTAAGATGCTTCATAATTTTTCTCAATGTCTCTTTCGAGAAGTTGGGCAATCCTGGGTCATCATTTACAACTTGCAGCACCTAAAAATGATTAAAGTTATTACCTAATTGGTTAAGATTACATACATCATCATCATCATACATAGATAGATTGGGATGGGAGAAAACATACTTACATAACGTATAATAAAAAGATGAGTGACGACATGTGTAAACTAACTTTTGCGATGATGGGTATTTCATTTCTATGAAAGAACTGATGTACAATTCGTCTAAGAGCAGTGAATGTGAAATCATCAAGTTTATCTTTAAATGTAAGTTTTGGGCCCGTTTGTTCGGAAGGTTTTGGTGATTCGCTGTCGTTCTCCTTGTGCTCCTTTAAAACGGAATAAACTGTGCGGACGGATATTCCCAAGACTTCAGCCACCTTGTTAACGCATTCACTTGTTTTTGGAACTTCAATGTTTGATTCTAAAGATTTCACTTCAAACACATATTTGTAAACGTTTTGGACCCAAAGTTTTTCAGTTGCACTTAGAGCTACACGTGGCCTTTTTTTCTTAGGAGATAAAAATGTGTCTCCATCTTGCGATGTGCTCGGCAGAGCATCCATGTCTTCAATATATCAAACAAAAAAAAACTAACACGAGTAACGAAAACAGGTAATGAAAAACAAACACAACGTAACATAAGTTTAACAATAATGATAACAAAAACAACGCGCAGTGGGCAAATCAAAGTTATTCATGCACTCAAAACAGAAGTATGAAGCCGAATGAGCGAATAACAACCGAAACAAAATGGCGGTCAAGCGTCATCGTAGCACCGTAACCAAAAACCAGTACTACCAGCTTGAGAGAGCGTTTTCTTGAGTGTTACCTTGTATATGTCTAAAAGGATCAACGTTTATACAGCCTTTTATTTACATTAATATTAAATAGAATTTAGTATGATCATTATGAGTCAGCTATGGAACGATTAGATATTCTGTAAACTTTTGTGAACTGAATCACATCCCTATTGAGATTAGGCTGTCAACATTATTTTACGGAATGACATTTAGAAACGTCATTTTACTGCAGCTAATAAACAGTTAGACTATACCTACACAAGCCGTTTCCTGTGATCTGTGTCTGTGGCCGTTTCGTTTGTTTTATCGCGTATTTTTGTTTGTTTGCTGACTTAAAGCTTAAACGATTAAATTGATAGTAATTATCAATATCATAATTTATCTAGGAATCGTTATAATTACAATAATAAACTATTTAAGTTGTAGTTGAATACAGTGATGTAAAACTGGTTGTTTGTGAAAAATAAAAACTGATTTTTCTCTTTATAGTAAACTTTTTTATAACTAACTTCTTAGCTCTTTTATTACTAACTAAGCCTAGAATCATTAGCAATTAGTTTCAAGTGTGTGCAGTGACAGCATTTTTTACAAGGGAGAGTGGGCATGCCCCTTTATAGTTGTAGGAAAGATTATGGTCAATAAATAAAATAAATATGTAAAAAATGTATGTGTACATGTAAGTAGGTATATAAATAAATATGAATATGAATATAAGTGTAGCAAGTGGTTTACAGCTACACATCAAGCTAACATTTCCAGTATAAGCTGACCTTTCATCAAACTGAGGGCAGCTAATACTGGAAATATATTTGTTGATGTGTAGCCGTGCGTACTTGTTATCATCTGGCATAATAATGTTTGTTAGGTAACTACCTTCTCCTCCATAACTACATTCCTGGCTTGCAGATACTTTATGATCCAAAGTAGACGTCTCTTTCTGACTAAGGTAGGACTCAACTTTATCTGTAACTATTCCATCGGGGTACGGGCTAAGTGTATCTTATTAGAGTTAAAAGATTATGTGGTGATCACAATAAGAGTGGTTCTCTGCACATTACACTAATCTTCTCTCATTGTAAGGACAACATCTAATTTAGGACAGTGCTGTTAATGAGGCTCCTTTCAAAAATACCTTTACTTAATACATTTCTCTGGAATTTCAGGTAGTAGTGAGCGCGTATTTGGAAGCGAGGCCAAATACAAATGTGATCCTTCTAGACTGGTCGAGCATGGCTCAAGGCAGCTATGCATTTAACGCTGTATGGAACGCTAAAAAGGTATGATGTCGCATCTTTTGCTACAGAACATTGTTTTATATTAATCATAATATGTAGTCATTATACCAATGAAAATTTTAACACCATCATCATTCTCAGCCCGTGTTGACTCACTGCTGGGCAAAGGCCTCTCTTCGTTTGTGCCATTCTTCCCGATCCTGCGCCAGTCTGAACATACGATCCACGTTCTTACTGATGTCTTCGAATCATTTTGACGACCTCCGTGGTGCAGTGGGCTAATAGCCGGCTGAGACGCAGGAGGTAGCGGGTTCGATTCCCGCCGCGGAACAAATGTTTGCATGATCTACATATATTTGTTTCGGGTCTGGTTGCTTTTCTATATGTATATTATAAGTATGTATTTACAAAAAAAAGTATATAAGTATTCTATCAGTTATCTGGTTCCCATAGTACAAGCTCTGCTTTGTTTAGGGCTAGATAGCGCTGTGTGAAATGTCCAGCCATATTTATTTATCTCGCTGGTGGGCGTCCCCTATTTTGGTGCCCAGTTCTCGGCCTCAGTTCAGTTCTGTTAGTAAAAAAAAAAAAATGTTAAATGAAATTTTAACATGATTACTCAATTAAAGTAGGATGATTACTAAATGTTATGTTTGTGTCAAGAACATAAATGTAACGATGTGACCAAATAAACTAATCTGGTTTATTTTATGATCTCCATAGTTTAATCTTCATCATTTACTTCTATTCTTATGACAAGGCATGCCTCTTTCATTACCATTACCATCTGCCATTACAGTCACGCTACTTGAATCCAAGTTGTAGTTACCGGCTTATCTGACCGGAAAATTTATCATGTTGATGTATCGTTTTTCATTCAAGAATATATTGACGATAATGATAAGTAGATTAGATTAGAAAACTCTTTATTGACTGATAAAATAATGATGAAAACCCCTCATTGTTGCTGGTACATCAACATCTATAATCGATTTTTATGTATAACACATTAAAAAAATAAAAATTCCGTTCCGAAGTTTGCATAGTCAAGTTAGTTCGATATTAATTTAAACTAAGTTAAACTAAACTATAACAAACTCTGAGTACAATTAATCAAAATGTCTCATGAATCAGTTTTTCTAGTAAACGATTTTTTATTTCTACTCTAGTTTCAATCTTTACTCTGTCTTTTGACAACGTCAAATCGGGCCTCTTAGAACGGCGATAGTATAGCAATTCGTGCAGTAAGCAAGTGTCTTGTTCAATTAAATTTTTGGTCTTATATTTCAGGTGGGCATAGCGACCGCGGGACAAATGAACAACCTGATTGTAAGTGGACTACCGCTAGACAAGTTACACCTGATTGGATTTTCACTGGGAAGCCACGTTGTCGGCTACATTGCTAGGGAGCTCAAGAACACATATTATAAAACAGTTAAAAGGTAACGACATGTGTTTTCATGAAGATGGAACTTTTATGGCCCTCTTAATGTTAAGTGGTAACCATCGCCTAAACGCCTACGATGCACTGTCCTACGTCCGTCAACTTAATATTACCAACTTAATTGTCCGTAATTTTATCTTATGGTAAAATGGTGTGCTATGGAGAGGGCTATGCATGGTGTTTATCTGTGAGATCGAATCAGAAATGAGGAGGTTCATAGACGAACCAAAGTCACCGGCATAGCACAAAGGATTAACAGCTAAAATAGCAATGGGCAGGGCACATAGCTCGAAGAACTGCCGGACATTGGAGTAGAAAAGTTCTCGAGCGGAGACCACGCATCGGAAAGTGATAAAGACGACCTCCGTGGCGCAGTGGGCGTATAGCCGGCTGAGACACATGAGGTAGTGGGTTCGATTCCCGCCACGGAACAAATGTTTGCATGATCTACAGATATTTGTTCCGTGTCTAGGTATTTTTCTATATATACTATAAGTATGTATTTACAAAAAAAAAGTATATAAGTATTCTATCAATTATCTGGTTCCCATAGTACAAGCTCTGCTTAGTTTGGGGCTAGAGAGCGCTGTGTGAAATGTCCAGCAATATTTATTTATTTATTTATTGAAAGGTTGCTGGGAGCCGTTGGGTGCATGCTGCACAAGATCGGTCGCTCTGGAAATGTACGGAGGAGCCTATGTTTAGCAGTGGACGTCTTTTAGCTAATTTGATGATGATGATAATGAATTTTACCCTTACCCTCAAAACAAAATATATAAATGATATAATGTTGTATGATAGATATTAATTTATTTCAGGTTACATTATAAACAAACGCTCAATTATTTTGTTCCATCATCAAATTTCCATTCCTTTCAGAGTAACAGCCCTCGACCCTGCTTATCCATCCTTCTACCCCAACATGCTGTTGAAACACATCAATGCCAACGACGCGGATTTCGTTGACGTTATCCACACTGACGCGGGGAGGTACGGCGCGCCTGTGAATACTGGGACTGCAGACTTCTGGCCGAATAGAGGCAAGAGAGTGCAGCCCGGGTGCCCTCTGTTTGCGCTTATTCCACTCACTGATGCTAGTAAGTTCCAACGAACAATTTGCAATAATGATTAACAGGTTATTTACAGTTATTCTATGTAACTTTGGACCACTTATTAGAAAAATTCCGGTAGTTAGTCAATAAAAAAAGGATTGTGTGGTTTTATAAAACCACGGTAAAATTGAAAATTTATTTCACATTATAGACATTTAACTAAAAATTTTCGTTGGCACAAATGAGTAATAGTCTATAACACTACACGGTCAGCTGATGCGAACTATAGGCGCCACCATATTGGCCTCGGCTGCTCTGACGAGCGCCTTTCACTTTATCCCTACTCCGCGGCCGAACGTCACGCGACATGCAACACACAGACGAAAAAGTTTGAGACGATGTAATAAAAAGTTTCACTTTAAAATGTATATAGGCTTACTCCACAGTAATTGTGATTTAGATGATCTTTTGATGTGGATAATACAAATTACACTAAAACGTTTACAAATTATGTATGAACCCCGAGATAGAGACAGAAATAGTTGTGGTCCAGAGTTATATTAATTTTACGGTAACATTAGAACAACATTTTTTCTCATCCTATAAACCCATTTTAACGCATTTTTTACATTTTGGGTAACATTTGACCATGTCAAATGCTCTGATCGAAAAGATAACATTTCTATCGAAGTCTTTACGTACCACAGATGTAAAAAATCTAAGTAATGAACTCGATTAAGCGAAAGACCCCCATGTTATTAAACAGATAAAAATACAGAAACAGATTAAAAATACATTAAAAGTGTTTTTCAGGGTGTGGTCCAATGTTACGTAGCGGGTCGAATTTTACCCAGAATGACTGTAATTATTACTAGTAAAAAACGAAAATATTTTTTAAAGGGTACGTGTCCTGCCAACTATGACTCATCACAATTTAGTGATGGTTCCTTAGTACAGTAGTTTCCTACGCTATTTTTCAGATCTCTGCAGCCATTGGAGGTCGTGGAGGTACTACGCAGAATCAGTGCGGAATCCTGAGGCGTTCCCGGCTTCACCTACAGCCAACATGGCTTATATGGGCTATAACTGTGTTTCCAGGTAAATTTTAACGCGTTATTTTATCAGATCTTTGTAAAACGTATATCTTGATATTGGCAGATCGCAAATTTGGCGTATCAGTGGATCGACCGCCGACAGGCTGCTTTTAATTAGATTATAAATGATGACTCATCATAACATTGAAAAATCATTACTTCGATCTAATTTCGTTAAATATTGTTATTTATAAACTGATATGGTTTGCTATTTTGAGCATTTTTATGCATTTCTAAACTTTTTTTGTGCGTAAAACATAAAAATAATTGAAATGATTTACTATTTAAATATCATTGTTATCTTTGTCGTGTCTGATGAGTTGGTGATCCATTGGATTGCATGTTGAGCAGTATAAAATATTATAGCATCTTCATCGTGTGTGACGCGCTTTAGTGATGGATAATTTTACAGTGCCCTTCATCCCTATGAAAGAGCACAGAACAGTATAATTCATAAAGAAACCTGTGTTTTTGTCAAAGCCAATTCATGATTTTTTTAGTATTTGATCTATGTGTGCAAGCCTAAGGCAGAAGAATAAAAATGTATTTCTTTCTATTCAATAATGTTTTATTAACAAAATCGTATGTATTTTTCAGCGCGCGGGGATCTTACTTTCTAACGACAAACGGACAATCGCCATTCGGCAAAGGAATGAACGGCATTTAAAACAACAGTTTAAATAAAGTTTTTATTGGCATAATATGATTTAATTGTCAAATCATACAAATACGTCAAATTTTAACAATTTAGTCGCTAAATACGTTGTACAAGTCGCTCTTACATTATTTCTACCTTCTCAAACAGTAAATAGAAAAGTAGGAAATTATTTCCTTACGAAGTAGTAATTTTCTACAAATCATGACATATACGTACTAACATCACATAACTTCACATATAAATTATAAGATAATTAAATAATTGTAAAGATGTACTTAAATACACATTTTTTTGTTTTATCAGCAGTGTAAATACATGTAACAAGTATAGTGTTCCTGATCGTTTGCAATGGTATTTGGATGATTCAACTGTTTCTTCAGTATTTTATTGTAAAAAAATTGTATATTATTTTTGTTATTAAAGGTTTAACTATATCTTTATGTTTACTGGAGATACTGGGATTACGCACTTATAGAGTCAGAATAAGGAGACCGCACATTTTGCACGTTCCGCTAGTTAAAATCAATTACAGACAGAACGCATTTATTATTCGAGCAAGCGCACTTTGGCAGATGCAGATATTGATCTATTCAATGCTTCGACAAGCAAGTTAAAACGCTTGCTTGCGGATAAGTTCTTCAATGATAATTATTCCAACTAAACTCTCATGTATACTATTATTGTAATTTCAAGCGATTTTCGTGCACGGTAACTGTGTTTTTACCTAATCTTTTTTAAAATTATTTGTGGAAATTTGTAATTGGCCCTAAGAATACATGTCTGTTTTGCATGCATTTTAATATAATTAGTTTTTCTGTGTACCTGTAAGTTTCCTGAAAATAATAAAAATAAAAATATAATTTATGACTTTCACTGGTTATATGTCCAAAGGCCTTCGATATATTGTTTATAAACCGGACTGAAATCAAAAAGATCCCTGCAGAAGCTTACTGTTCTAAATACATTGTTTATTGTTTATTGCACACAAGAAAATACATTTAAATATATGACGGCTGGAACGTGGGCGTTGCATTGGATGGTGGCTCATTGCAGTCTTGGGGTATGAAGTCCATGGTGCAGGGTACTCAGGCAAACCAGTAAAATTCAGTAAGCTTACTTTTACTTTAGGGTTTCAACTTGGCAGGTACAATTTGAGAGCTAGGTAGATACGTTGGACGAGACAGTTTCGATGCTCTGTGAAGGTGTTTCCGTACCGGCGCTCCAAAGAAAAGTGAAGTGCTCAGCCATCGACTCTGTCCTCGAGAGGTGGCAAGGAAGCGATCCCCACCCACCACTCTGCGTTCAACGTAACTTTTACAAAAAAAACAACTACCAATCAGAGAGTAGATACGCAACTACCGGTTCTACGAAGTCAAAAGACTTCTTAATTTTAAACTAGGTACGCTTAATACTACGACATATACATAATTAAAGGACATGTAAAAAGGCGAGATTACCCCTAAGAAGAGTTTTCTTCCAGCAAACCTTTGAGGCTAGAGAGAGATGATTAAATGTAGATGAATGTATAAAAACATAATATATATATATATACCCAAAACTAATATAACAATACCTAAAGTATGTTATATTAATATTATAGTTATAATGAATAAATTAGAAAGAATAATTCCCTTCCGCCCGGACCTCGGTAACGAGTAGACGTGTTTACTATCACGAAACATTATATTTTATAAATTTTAAATCGTTTTGAACGCAAATAAATCCAACAATAATTCCTACAGTACTAAAATAATAATAAAATTCGGAGCCCATAGTGAACTGACCAGCGGGCCCTGCTTATGAGTGAGTCAATCAAGTTACATATTATACTAGTGCATCCTACTGATACTGACCCTACCCGCACTATCACGCCGAGTGCCGCTGTGAGAGTGACGTAGCGTGCGCCCAACTCGGTGTAACGTAACACTCCTAACCGCCTGGTACTTCGACTCGGAAGCGAGGTGCCTACGGACCGACGACATAAACGCTCTCCAAAGCTTTTGCTCTTGAGTTTAGATAGGCTCTGTTATATTTTGCCTAGAGAAGTTATCAGGAGCAACCAACTTTTTGAGTTACTTCGGACATTTCACGGATCTTCAAAATGCTTCGCACTCCAGAAAAGGCTGGGTCAGACTCCGATATTTATAAAAAATGCCCAACAAGTCAAGCGCCGCCTTCACAAGCAGCCGTAGGGAGAAAAAAACGCAGAAAATCCCCAGAATGTACTTCTGATGAGAAGATAGCACTTTTTGAGGACAAAATCATAAAAATGTTCGCAAACCTGCAAGACGACATCGACGCCAAATTTAAAAGGATTGAGAGCAAGCTGTCTAGTATACATAAAAATACAGGGGACATTGAGAAATCCTTGGAGTTTCTCTCGGAAAGATTTGAGGAGATTACTTTGAAAGTACAGACCCTAGAAAAAACTTTAAATGACAAACAGTCACAAAATGAGTTTCTTGAAGAAAAAATGTAGGATCTCCAACGTAGCTCGTAGTTCTACTCTGGAGATCAGGAACGTCCCAAATTATCTGAATGAGACAAAGGAAGTCCTCTCAAGTTATATACTGGAGATGAGCAGCAAAATCGGAGTTAACATGACCCCAAATGACATTAAGGATATTTTTAGGATCCCCGGGAAAGGTGACACAAATAAACCCATAATTGCAGAATTAACCACGACTATGCAAAAAATAGGGTTATCAAAGGTGTAAAGAGTTTTAACATCGCAAATAAATCAAGTAAATTAAATGCGTTCCATTTGGGAATACGGAACCAAAGCTCGCCAGTATTTGTCGTAGAGCACCTGACGAGCAAAGCTAACCGTCTCCATTATCTTGCGAGGGAGCTGCTGAGGTCTGGCCAGTTCAAGTACTGCTGGACTTCCAACGGGAAAGTCTTTTTGAGGAAAGTTGAAGGCTCTCCAATCGTATTGATCAAGAACGAGGAGCAACATACAGCACTAAAGTCTCCTAACTGACTGAAATTAGTACTACTCCCTTTTTTATATCTTTTGTGCATGTTTTATATTAGTTTAGTTTGTGTCGATTATTTTTAGTTACAGGTTAAATCGTATATTATTGTATAAAAGAACAACACATCATTTTACAATTTCCATTTTATACATACGAAATTTTATAAACTACAATTTATACACACATCATTTTACTATTTACAATTTATTTATATACAATTTACTAACTGAAGCTTTCTATGTGATCATTTACAACTTTCTACAATTAATTTCTAATGACATGGTTACACTAAACACATTCATCTCAGTAGATTCTCCCAAATGTTGGTCCTACTCCTTTAAAAACCCTGCTAACTGCAGAGCAATGATCTTTGTTAACTCTGTTCTCATTTTAACAAAAAACAATGGATAACAACGACATTTTGCAACAAATCGACGATTTGAAAGTCGCTAACTCATTTCAGTGCTCCCCTACAGAATGCCGCAAGAACATTAGCAATCCCAATAAATACCTAAAAGTAATTACACAAAATGTAAGAAGTATTTATAAAAACTTTGACTCATTTGTAATTTTGCTATCAACCCTGAGTTTGGAGTGCGATATCATTATTTTGACTGAGTGTTGAATCTTCCTAATTACAATGTTTACGCCTCGACCGTTTTTCTCAACCAAAATGATGGTATAGTGGTTTATAGTAAATCTAATCTACCATGTATAATTAGTAAACCTCCCTTCTCAGACGCCAATTGCCTTCTTATCAAAGTTGGAGATCATTCAGTCATTGTAGCTCTATATCGGTCTCCCTCATTCCGTAACATTGACAAGTTTATAAATTCCCTTGAGTTTTCCCTAAAGTCAATAAGTAGTATTCCAAACGCAGCTATTATAGGAGATATAAATATAGATATCAAGAAAAATAATAGTGACGGCAAAAGCGTGGATTATTTGAATTTAACTGCTCAGTTTGGCTACCTACCGGCAAATCTCTTTGCGACGCGAGATAACAACTGCCTAGATCATGCACTAATAAGAACAAAATGTCCACCAGCCTATTCATTTGTTCTACAGAGTCCAATCACCGACCATCTTCCTGTCTTGCTATGTCTATCTTCAAACAAACAAATAAATAAAAATTACAAAAGCTACTCATTCAAAAAAATTAACTACGATACGGTCATTAATATCCTGAGAAACAACTTAAAGATTCAAGACATTTCAACCATGAATGATCCTAATATGGCTGCATTTACCCTTGTTAATATATTATCAAATGCTTTGCACTTAGGTACCACAATACACAGACCTATTTCTTATAGACATCGCATTGCCAAACCCTGGATAACTCCAGGGCTATTAAGGTGTATTCGGCATAGGGACAATATGCACACCAAAGTAAAAAATGTCCTAACAACAACATTTTAGTCAGGAGTTATCGGAGATATCGAAATTTTTGCAACAACTTGGTTAGACAACTTAAACTGGCCTACGAGCGCGCAGAACTGGAAAAAGTATCTGGTAACCCAAAACAGACCTGGAAAGCAATCAAAAGAATTACCAACATTTCGCAAGAAAAATCTGCTCCAACAGACCTACTTCAATGTAAATCCAATCCCCAAAAAGCCGCCAACCATATCAACAACTATTTTGCGGATATTGGTCAAAACCTGGCAGAAAAAATATCATCGAACTTTAATAATGCTCAGATTACTACAAATATTAAACCACAGTCACATCACCGATCTTTTGTATTACTTGCTGTGGACCAAAGTGAAGTAGAAACTGCTTTACTGGCCCTTAAAAATGATACTGCTCTTGGATGGGATGGCATTTCATCCAGGCTACTGAAATCAGTCAAAGAAGTTGTTCCCTCTTTGACTCATATTATCAACCTTAGCTTCTCTACAGGCGTGTTCCCTGAGGCTTTTAAGCGATCAATTATTCACCCTATTCGCAAGAGTGGTCCTCGAGACAGTGCCAACAACTACAGACCAATTTCTATTCTCCCTGCGCTATCAAAAATTGTGGAGAAATTGCTGAACAAAAGACTGGTTAACTACTTAGAAAGCGAAAAACTATTTTCAGATTCCCAATTCGGGTTTAGAGCAAATAAATCAACCGAAATGGCAGTTTCAAGTTTAACCAAATTCATAGTTTCTAGCGTTGACCGAAAAAAGAAATGTGTTGGCATATTCCTGGACATGGCTAAAGCTTTTGACACTGTCTCGATACCTATACTCTTGAACAAGCTTGAGAGCCTCGGAGTAAGGGATATATCGTTGAAATTATTTAAAAGCTACCTCACAGGTAGGACCCAGCGAGTTTCTATAGATGATGTGGTCAGTGATGATACACAAATTTCCTTTGGCGTCCCACAAGGCAGCATTTTGGGCCCAAGTCTTTTCCTCGTGTTTATAAACGAGTTATGTCTCTACTCTCCTCCACACGGCAAAATATTCACGTTTGCTGATGACACGGCCCTTGTCTTTGAAGGAGATACTTGGGACCAAACACGGTACTATGCTGAACAGGGTCTTCTTAACGTAATCTCTTGGCTGAAGAAAAATTTACTGACACTTAATCTAGACAAGTCGAAATTCATTGCTTTCAATATTTTAATAAATAAAGCCCCTGTGTTTAACCTACAAGCTTACTCTTACCAACCCAAACCGAATAACGTATGCGACTGTATACATCTAGAACAAGTACAATCAATCAAGTATCTGGGAGTGGTTCTTGACTCTCAGATCAATTGGCGTGCCCAGATTGAGTCTGTAACTACTCGTACTCGCAAACTGATCTGGGTCTTCAAGAACCTACGACCAATCGCCAATTATGATCTCTTGAAAACTGTGTACTATTCTCTCTGCCAGTCCGTCCTAGGATATTGCATCTCGGTCTGGGGAGGAGCGTGCAAAACAACCCATATTAAAGCAGAGCGAGCACAAAGATCAGTGCTCAAAGTTATGTCATTCAAGTCCTTTCGTTATCCCACTGCTTCTCTTTATAGAGAATGCCAGTATTATCTGTCCGTAAGCTTTATATATTGCACACTGTCATCCTATACCACAAAACCCTTTACTTTGATTCCATGACTGCTGGTGAATCACGATCTATCAGGTCTATCAATATTAAGAAATGTTCCACAACCTTTGCAAGACGGCAAAATTATTTTATGAGTTCTTATATCTATAAAAACTCAACAAACACCTAAATTTGTTCCCTCTAACATCCTTCAAATGTAAAATAGTAGTCAAAGATTGGCTACTAAATCTAGACTATGCTTCTACAGAAGCTATTCTAGCCGCTCTCTCCTAGATTAACCACTATTGTATTTATGTCATAATATTATTTTGTCATCTGTATGTATAATTTCAAATTTCTATTCAAAGTCTTTTCAAGTGTAAATTATTATTATTTTATCTATCAATGTATTTAGTAATTATTTTATAACTATAATTCTAAGTTGATTTATTAAATTAAATTGTAATTTTTTTATACTATCAAGCCCGGCGGAGGGCATACTAATGTATGCCATAACACAGGTTTACCTAGTTTGGATACTAATGCGATCCCACCAGGATCAGTCTATGTGATAGACAATTACTTCTTGGATTGTTTATGTTAATTTGATGTCTGTTATAATTTAATAAATTTCATTTCATTTCATATTTTTAATATAATCATATTAGATTATAATTAGATACAATTATAATTTTTTTATCTAACATAATCTTCTAATATATAAAAATCAGGGCGTAAGGGGGCCAACATAACATCTCTCGGGCCCTAAGTCATCCTCACCTGCAAGCGGTGCGCCCTGCTAATCAACGAACGAGGCTCTGACGAACCACCCGCCAACACGCAACTGGACCAGCGTGGCGGGTTATGGTCCAAACCCCCTTGTATCATGGAAAGTAACACACAATTGCCCCAAGTGCCCGGGAATTCCAGCAGTTGTGCTGTTGTCGACGGTCGACAGACTGACTCTGGAATTGGGGGCCAGGTGAATCTCCGGGCGGGATTCTCTAACCGTCAAACGACTACGGCTTCGTTTATAAAGGACTCCGAGATGCTTAACGTACTAACTTACAACGTCTGCACTCTTATGCAAGAAGAACATTTGGTGGAACTGGAAAGTGCTTTAAAAGACATCAGCTGGGACATAATTGGTTTGTCAGAGGTTAGGCGGTTGAGAGAGCAAACAATAGAAAGGGACAACAATGTATTTTTCCACTTCGGGGAGACACAGGGACTCTACGGTGTAGGATTTCTCGTGGCCAAGAAGTGGAAAAATAACATTATGGAATTTAAAGGATACTCAGAGCGAATAGCGCTACTAAAATTTAGATTGACACACAACAAGACTTTGTCTATTATTCAAACTTATGCGCTTACTTCGATGCATCCCAACGAAAACGTAGAGGACTTTTACGATCTATTGAATAGGACGTGCCACGAAAACCGTTGCACCTATAACATCGTGTTGGGAGATTTTAATGCAAAGATCGGAGTCAGACAAGAAATGGATAATGGTAATATTGTAGGCCCATATGGTCTAGGAATTCGCAACGAACGAGGTACTCGATTGATACACTTTGCCTACGGCCAAAAAATGTTTATTGCTAACTCTTATTTCACAAAAAAACCCCAAAGACGTTGGATGTGGGTAGCTCCCAACCCAAGTATTAAAAATGAAATAGATTACATACTTTGTTCAGAAAGGCACATAATTAAAGATGTAGGCGTAATAAACCAAATTAAATTTAGCTCAGACCACAGGCCAGTTCGTGCCAAACTTACGTTTAACTTTAGTGTTCTTCGTGCTATTTTGTTTACCAAAAGTAAAATTAAAAAAATATCAAAAACTTCAAACACTTCTGACTAATATAAATCAATTTAATTTAGATCTCTCTAATTACTTTAGCCTTCTAAAACAAGATGAGACTGATACTATAGATAAACAGTACAACGATATTATAGCGGGAATGCGCTGTACTAGTAAGAAAATAAAAAACAAAACGGATAGAAATAATTTTAAGTTAACTAGTAGCACATTAAAATTAATTGAGACAAGATCCGAAACCGAAATTAGAACATAAAAATACAGTCTACTTGATAGGCAAGTCAAACGTAGCATTAGGAAGGATCTGAGACGACACAACTGTTACCTTATTGAAGAAGCGCTCGAAAAAAACAGATCACTTAGAGTAGCTAAGCAGGGAATATCTCCAGGGAGATCCTGGATCAGCAACTTGCTGGATGACAAAGGTGTTAAGCATACTAACCGAGATAAGTTAATAGAAATATGTACTAAGTTTTACAATAAACTCTACTCTGATCCGACTAAGAACATCCTAGATCCGGAATATGCTCGTTCTGATACCATCCCCTACATCACTGGTCTTGAAGTTCATAACTCTTAAAAGCTTGAAATACAACAGGAGTCCTGGAGAAGATGGTGTTACGACTGAAGCATTGAAAATAGGTTCACCCACCCTCTTACCCCATATTACTAACCTATTTAACAAAATGCTCTTAACAGGTAAACTTCCCTCCCAAATGTGCCACTCAAACATCATTCTCCTGCATAAAAAGGGATCAAAATCGGACACCAGTAACTATAGGCCGATAAGTCTGATTTCACACTTGTATAAAGCATTTATCAAGATTATTTTGTCTCAAATAGAACAAACGCTCGATAAACATCAGCCACCAGAGCACGCAGGATTCCGGCCAAACTATTCCACCACTGACCACCTCCATACCCTAAACCAGATTTTAGAAAAATACCTAGAATTCAACATCCCCTTATACATAGCCTTTGTTGACTATACAAAAGCTTTTGATAGTCTTACACACTCATCCATATTCTCAGCCTTAAATAATCAAGAAAAAGAAAAAACATTTATAGACCTTCTAAAATACATTTATAACAACAGCACAGCCACCATCAAGCTAGATAACTGCGGACCATCTTTTAGAATCGAAAAAGGTGTAAAACAGGGTGATCCTCTATCGTCTAAGCTTTTCACAAGTACGCTTGAGGAAATTATTAAAAAGTTGGCAATTTCCTGGAACATGAGAGGGATCAGCATCGGTGACAAAAGACTCACAAACTTATGTTTTGCCGACGACATCGTTCTCTTCGCTCCATCCGCACAAGAACTTCAACAAATGCTCCAAGATCTGAGCACAGCAAGTCTTGAGGTGGGACTGGCCATGAATAGATCAAAGACTCAAGTCATGACCAACAGTATAAAACGTAGGGTCGAAGTCGATGGGCAGGTCATACAATATGTCGATGAGTATATTTACTTGGGCCAGCTAGTCTCCTTCCAAAACCGGCAAGATACAGAAATCAATCGCCGCATTGAAAACGCTTGGAGGAGCTACTGGTCCATGAAGCAGCTTATGAAGGGTTCCCTTCCACTAACACTGAAGCGAAAACTCATGGACATGTGTATCCTGCCCATATTGACCTACGGAGCTCAGACTTGGTCCTTGACAGAAGCACAAAAGTCCCAACTCAAGATTTGCCAGAGAGCGATGGAGAGAAGCATCCTTGGAGTGAAGCGAATCGATCGAGTCAGAAATACCGACCTACGAGCCAAAACCGGCATAGCCGATGTAGGCGTTAAGACTGCCCGGTTAAAATGGGATTGGGCAGGCCATGTGGTTCGAATGCATCCAGAACGATGGGCGAATTTAGTCACCCAGTGGATACCGAACAGACGACGCAGCCGTGGTAGGCCCAGAAAAAGATGGAGAGTCGACCTGGATGCATTCAAACCAGATTGGTCAGATTTGGCTGTGGACCGTGATGGATGGAGGGGAGATGGGGAGACCTTTGCCCAGCATTGGGACAATATAGGTTAGTAAAAAAAAATATATAAAAATCTCGTTTCAAAGTTTTTGTGGTCGCACTCCTCCAAAACGGGTCGACCGATTTTAATGATTTATTCTTGTATATTTGGTAGGTATGAGAATAGGTTATAAATTATTTTTTATCCTCCTACCCCCATCCCCCAATTTTTAATCGTGATTTTAGTATTTTTGTATGGTAAATATCCATATACGGAATATAACCGACGTTCGTTGACGTAAAGTCATTTACATGAAGTGTCGCGTTACTTTGACAAGAGTGTTTTAATTCGTTTTCAACCGACTTCAAAAAAGGAGGAGGTACTCAATTCAACTGTTTTTTTAATGTTTGTTACCTCAGAACTTTCGAATGGGTGAACCGATTTTGATGATTCTTTTTTAAAGTGAAACTTTTATTACATCGTCTCAAAATTTTTCGTCTGTGTGTTGCATGTCGCGTGACGGTCGGCCGCGGAGTAGGGATAAAGTGAAAGGCGCTCGTCAGAGCAGCCGAGGCCAATATGGCGGCGCCTATAGTTCGCATCAGCTGACCGTGTAGTGTATAGACTATTACTCATTTGTGCCAACGAAAATTTTTTGTTAAATGTCTATAATACGAAACAAAGTTTCACTTTTACCGTGGTTTCATAAAACCACACAATCCTTTTTTTATTTGAAAGCTGATGCTTCCCGTGTAGGCTCATTTCAATTTAGTCCAATTCTGACTATGTCATCCATAAGAAAACCACATAAGTCTTAAATTTGCATTAAGTACGAGTATGTGCGCGACAAATGGACGAATAACTCTATATCATGCCAAACCGATTTCGATGATTCATTTTTTATTGGAAAGGATGTCTTCAAGGGTAGTTTGATGAGGGTTTGGTTAGGTTAACCGACTTCAAAAAATGAGAAGGTTCCAATTCCACTGTATTTTTCAGTGTGAATATTCCAGAGGGCTTAGCCAAGTTACAGTTGATTAGCAATGACGCTAGTCGATAAGTCCGAAAATGTATGGGATTTGACACATGCTATATAAAAACGACGTGATACAGCGACAACAAATGTATGTGTAAATCGAATAGATTCGTGGCGAATGTAATTTGGCTACGGGCCTAAGCCCTCAGGTAACTTTGAAGTCGGTTGTTAGATTTTCGTAAAAATTATTATTCCGAAGTTCCCACGTGAACGCGAAATATCAAGCGTGCGAAGCTGCGAAATAAAAGTGAGAGAACATTACCTGTTCATCTGTGTATTTCGGACGGGTTCCGACACCTGCTCCCACCCATAAGCCAGATGCAGCTGCAATGAGAACAAGGCTGCATATAGCCAAGCCTAAACCTATGTATTTCATGACCTGGAAAGTTTTTATTTACTTAAAACATTTTTGCACTGCAAAGATAAAATCACTATAACTCTGGGTGATATCTTCTGTGGTTAATTTATTGCCACAATTATGACAATGTCAAGTCGACAGAATTTAAAAACGGTAAAACGATGGAGATCCGATATTAGAAAACAAGCACGCGTCCGCAGCTTCCAACGCGTGGTTTGTCGAGAACGAAGCCTATGACTCAATGCCGATAACCTATAACAAATTTCTTTGACATCAGTCACACCGTTTAGTTGTGAAAACGTTACAACAGAGAGACAGCGTTACTTTCGAATTAATAATACTAGTGGTTCGCCCCGAACTGAGATCTCGCGTGTATCCGATTACAACAATATTATTTGTAATTTTTGACTATAAAAATAGTACCACAAAATATAACCAAATAACTTGACCTACAGTTTCATTCAAATTACAGGTAACGGGAGTTCATGTGTTGTGGTTATATTTTTTTGGGATACAAATTGCAGTTATTCTGGATTTAGACTTTTGCCTACATTTGTGTCACTTAAGCTACACGCATAACCAATTACAGCACTGTGGAGTCACTGGTGTACCCTGTGAATTTTGTCAAAGTTCAGTTTTTATAATGGCTAATAACTCAAAAACTTTAAGGACTTTACTAAAAATAAAAACGGACTCTAAATATACTAATGCAGACCTTTCATTTGACGTCTCATTTGACCTAATAGTCTCATTTTAATTTTTTTTTACCTCTCTTGAACCCCAATATCTCAACAACCCCCCATTATTTTTAGTTCATTTAGTCACACAAAAGTTGTGCCATCACTTACCTACCTGTGTATTAAATTTTACGATGATAGGATCAACGCTTCGAAAGTTATCCTCGGACAAACCAACATACATACACACAACGCCGATTTGCCCAATTTGATTTGGAGATCTCGCTTCGCTCGATCAATTAGTATGGATATATGGTACCTAAGACCAGTGTTTACGGAGGGAGACTAAACCAGAATGTTAAGAACCTATTGCAAAAGGATTATAAAGATAGATTATATGAATCGTTTCTGTAAATAATTTTTAAACCACGACACAAAAAGAGAGGTGTTATGAATTTAATGGCTATGTATGTGTGTGTCTGTCTGTGGCATCGTAGTTTCCAACTGGACGGGTCAATTCTGATGCAGGTTTTTAAATAGAAAGCTGTTGTTTTTGTAGGTGCTTAGCCACTCACGCAAAAAGAGAAGCGGGGTTTTTTTTTAATTTTTAATTTAAGCTTGTGTTTCTAATAAATAAAAATAAAAGAGCAACTTAATATTTCCATAACACTTCTTCTATTGTTATGTATGTATTTTTATTTGATATTTGTATAGTTTAGTCTATCATATAAAGTATTTAAGTAGGTTTATTTATGTAGTATGTACCTATATTATGCTATATTTATTGGTCCTTTGCAAATTTTCTTTTTTACCTTTTCTGTGCACTACCTAGACATCTTTGTCTACAATAGATAGATAATTTCTTTATTGCACACCATTTAAATACAAACATTTATCAGAAAATACACTTAAATAATAGGTACAATGGGCGGCCTTATCGCTAAAAGCGATCTCTTCCAGGCAACCTTTGGATGGACAGGATCTATGTGAACAAAATAAAGACGGCGGCGTAAATCCGATATAGTACACATATATTTATTAAAAATATAGATAATATAAAATAAAATGCATAATTATAATGTATAATATAATCATAAAATTACATAAATATTAATATTATAATACATAAAATATATATTGTCATACTTACATATTATATTATATAAAGCTCGATTACCACTCACTGACTGACTGACTGACTGACTCATTGACATGTTTGTTCTCCCAGATGCCACCTCGTAGGGTGAAAATGTTTGGTGGGATCGTATAGAGGGAGTTCCGATGAGTTGGGAATAAATCCTAAAGTACCCCTTTTGTCCCCCATTCGCTCCCATCCACCTCGTATCTCGGAAAGTTCAGGTCTTACAGCGTTGGCGCAAAAACTAATGTTGCAGAGGACATTTTTTTATATCCGGTTCCATGAAAAAAAAATGGTCTTTCATACAAAAAAAAAAAATTGTCCCATACAAAATATTTCTGTATGAATACCGTAAACCGTAAATTTCGTTTGCCGTAATTTTCATACTGTTTTTGTAGGGAGCCCACGGCTTGTGTGTACTATAAAATTACTGTAAATTTGCTTGATTCTATATAATGGTGGTGGAGGGACATGAGATAACTTTCATAGTTTTTGCAAAGGTCATCATCATCATTTTGGAACATCCAATTTTTTTTTTTTTTAGTATGCAACGTTCATCATGTTTATTTTGGAACATCCACATTTTTTAAATTATGCCTCATCCACAATGATCACTTTGAAACGTCATTTTTTTTTATTATGCAACATCCACTGTGATCATTTTGGTACATCATTTTTTTAATTATGCCTCATCCACAATGATCACTTTGGAACGTCAATTTTTTTTTTTTTATTATGCATCATCCACTGTGATCATTTTGTAACATCATTTTTTTTCAATTATGCCTCATCCACTATGATCACTTTGGAACGTCAATTTTTTTTTTATTATGCAACATCCACTGTGATCATTTTGGTACATCATTTTTTTAAATTATGCCTCATCCACATGATCATTTTGGAACGTCAATTTTTTTTTATTATGCAACATCCACTGTGATCATTTTGGAAAATCAATTTTTTTTTGTAGCACAAATTTTTGGTGGAATCGTTATTTTACGGTCATCATCGCCCTTGCCATCATTTTGAATTCTTCTCTCACTTCCTTTTCGTTTTCGAATGTTTCTTCCACATTGATATCCTCTTTAATTGTTTCTATAACTTCGAAATCCTCTTTGATGGCATTTTTACTTCAATATACTTTTGAATTGTTTTTTCTATTTTTCTATTTTCTTCAATTACTTCTCTTACTTCAATATCGACTCTACAAAATTATGGGTTTTAATACAAATCTTAAATCGCTCGTATCTTCTAAACGGGAAGAGTTACCCCCAGCAAACTTTTACAAAATATTGGTACTAATTTTTGGTGGAATAGTTTTTTTAATACCATTATTGCCCTTGAGATCCTTTTTGAATGCTTCTCTTACTTCGTCTTCCGCTTTGAATGCTTCTTTCACCTCGATATCCTCTATTTTTGCTTCTTCCACTTTGATATCCTTTTTAATTGCTTTTTTACTTATATATTTTCTTCAATTGCTTCTTTTACTACAATTTCCACTCTACAAAATTATGGGTTTTAATACAAATCTTAAATCGCTCGTATCTTCTAAACGGGAAGAGTTACGCCTAGCAAACTTTTACAAAATATTGGTACAAATTTTTAGTGGAATAGTTTTTTTAATACCATCATTGCCCTTGACATCCGTTTTGAATGCTTCTCTTACTTCGTCTTCCACTTTAAATGCTTCTTTCACCTCGATATCCTCTATTTTTGCTTCTTAAACTTTGATATCCTTTTTAATTGCTTTTTCTACTTATATGTTTTCTTCAATTGCTTCTTTTACTACAATTTCCACTCTACAAAATTATGGGTTTTAATACAAATCTTAAATCGCTCGTATCTTCTAAACGGGAAGAGTTACGCCTAGCAAACTTTTACAAAATATTGGTACAAATTTTTGGTGGAATAGTTTTTTTAATACCATCATTGCCCTTGACATCCGTTTTGAATGCTTCTCTTACTTCGTCTTCCACTTTAAATGCTTCTTTCATTTTGCTTCTTCCACTTTGATATCCTTTTTAATTGCTTTTTCTACTTATATGTTTTCTTCAATTGCTTCTTTTACTTCAATTCCCACTCTACAAAATTATGGGTTTTAATACAAATCTTAAATCGCTCGTATCTTCTAAACGGGAAGAGTTACCCCCAGCAAACTTTTACAAAATATTGGTACTAATTTTTGGTGGAATAGTTTTTTTAATACCATTATTGCCCTTGAGATCCTTTTTGAATGCTTCTCTTACTTCGTCTTCCGCTTTGAATGCTTCTTTCACCTCGATATCCTCTATTTTTGCTTCTTCCACTTTGATATCCTTTTTAATTGCTTTTTTACTTATATATTTTCTTCAATTGCTTCTTTTACTACAATTTCCACTCTACAAAATTATGGGTTTTAATACAAATCTTAAATCGCTCGTATCTTCTAAACGGGAAGAGTTACGCCTAGCAAACTTTTACAAAATATTGGTACAAATTTTTAGTGGAATAGTTTTTTTAATACCATCATTGCCCTTGACATCCGTTTTGAATGCTTCTCTTACTTCGTCTTCCACTTTAAATGCTTCTTTCACCTCGATATCCTCTATTTTTGCTTCTTCCACTTTGATATCCTTTTTAATTGCTTTTTCTACTTATATGTTTTCTTCAATTGCTTCTTTTACTACAATTTCCACTCTACAAAATTATGGGTTTTAATACAAATCTTAAATCGCTCGTATCTTCTAAACGGGAAGAGTTACGCCTAGCAAACTTTTACAAAATATTGGTACAAATTTTTGGTGGAATAGTTTTTTTAATACCATCATTGCCCTTGACATCCGTTTTGAATGCTTCTCTTACTTCGTCTTCCACTTTAAATGCTTCTTTCATTTTGCTTCTTCCACTTTGATATCCTTTTTAATTGCTTTTTCTACTTATATGTTTTCTTCAATTGCTTCTTTTACTTCAATTCCCACTCTACAAAATTATGGGTTTTAATACAAATCTTAAATCGGTCGTATCTTCTAAACGGGAACAGTTACGCCTAGCAAACTTTTACAAAATATTGGTACAAATTTTTGGTCGAATAGTTTTTTTATTACCATCATTGCTCTTGACATCCTTTTTGAATGCTTCTCTCACTTGGTCTTCCTCCTTGAATGCTTCTTTCACCTCGATATCCTCTATTTTTGCTTCTTCCACTTTGATATCCTTTTTAATGTCTTTTTCTACTTATATGTCTTCTTCAATTGCTTCTTTTACTTCAATTTTCACTCCACAAAATTATGGGTTTTCATACAAAACTTAAATCGCTCGTATCTTTTAAACGGGAAGAGATAGCTCTAGGAAACTTTTACAAAATATTAGTATAAGTTTTTGGTGAAACCGTTTTTTATTTTTATCATTGTCCTCGACGTCTTTTACTCAATTTCAATTTCCTCTTTAATTGTTTCTGCTACTTCGATATCCTATTTGATTGCTTCTTTCACTTCAATATCCTCTTTGATTGCTTCTTCCACTTCGATATCATCTTTGATTGCTGCTTCCACTTGGATATCCTCTTTGATTTGATTGCTTCTTCCATTTAGATCGTCTTTGACTGCTTTTTACACATGGATATCCTCTTCGATAACTTTAAACAGCTCGATATCCTTTTTGATTGCTTCTTCCACTTTGATATCCTCTTTTATTGCTTCTACCAATTCGATATCATCTTCGATTTCCTTTTGATTGCTTCTTGCACTGCAATATTCTCTTTGATTGCGTCTTCATCTTCGATATCGTTTTTGATAGCATTTTCACTACGATATCCTCTGTGATGGCTTCTTACACTTCGATATCTTCTTTGATTGCTTCTTCCACTTCGATATCCTCTAAGATTGCTTCTTCCTTTTCGATATCGTCTTCGACTATTTGTTTCACTTCGATATCGTCTTTGATTGCTTTTTCACTTCGTCATCCTCTTTGAATACTTCTACTATCTCGGTATCCTCTTTGATTCCTTAGTCAACTTCAATTTCCTCTTAGATTGTTTTTCCTACTTCGATATCCTATTTGATTGCTTCTTCCACTTCAATATCCTCTTTGATTACTCCTTCCACTTCGATGTCATCTTCAATTTCCTTTTGATTGCTTCTTGCACTGCAATATTCTCTTTGATTGCGTCTTGGTCTTCGATATCGGCTTTGACAGCATTTTCACTTCGATATCCTCTGTGATGGCTTCTTCCACTTCGATACCCTCTTTGATTGCTTCTTCCACTTCGATATCCTCTTGATTGCTTCTTCCACTTCGATATCCTCTTTGATTGCTCCTTCCACTTCGATATCGTCTTTGACTGTTTCTTCCACTTCGATATCGTCTTTGATTGCTTTTTTTACTTCATCATCCTCTTAGAACGCTTCTACCACCTCGGTATCCTCTTTGATTGCTTACTCAACTTTAATTTCCTCTTTGATTGTTTCTGCTACTTCGATATCTTATTTGATTGCTCCTTTCACTTCAATATCCTCTTTAATTGCTGCTCCCACTTGGAAATCCTCTTTGATTTGATTGCTTCTTCCAGTTCGATATCGTCTTTGACTGCTTCTTACACATGGATATCCTCTTTGATGGCTTTTAACAGCTCGATATCCTCTTTAATTACTTCTTCGACTAAAAGAAAAACACGCGAGCTGCGAGCAGCTCGCGCACAACGCAACCTCTAGTTATATTATATAAAGCTCGATTACCACTCACTGACTGACTGACTCATTGACATGTTTGTTCTCCCAGATGCCACCTCGTAGGGTGAAAATGTTTGGTGGGATCGTATAGAGGGAGTTCCGGTGAGTTGGGAATAAATCCTAAAGTACCCCTTTTGTCCCCCATTCGCTCTTATCGACATCGTATCTCGGAAAGTATAGGTCTTACAGCGTTTGTGCAAAAACTAATGTTGCAGAGGACATTTTTTTATATCCGGATCAATGAAAAAAAAATTGTCTTTCATACAAAAAAAAAATTGTCCCATACAAAATATTTCTGTATGAATACCGTAAACCGTATATTTCGTTTGCCGTAATTTTCATACTGTTTTTGTAGGGAGCCCACGGCTTGTGTGTACTATAAAATTACTGTAAATTTGCTTGATTCTATATAATGGTGGTGGAGGGACATGAGATAACTTTCATAGTTTTTTGCAAAGGTCATCATCATCATTTTGGAACATCCAATTTTTTTTTTTTTTTTAGTATGCAACGTTCATCATGTTTATTTTGGAACATCCACATTTTTTTAATTATGCCTCATCCACAATGATCACTTTGGAACGTCAATTATTTTTTTTTTATTATGCAACATCCACTGTGATCATTTTGGTACATCATTTTTTTTAATTATGCCTCATCCACAATGATCACTTTGGAACGTCAATTATTATTATTTTTTTTGTATTATGCAACATCCACTGTGATCATTTTGGTACATAATTTTTTTTATTATGCCTCATCCACAATGATCACTTTGGAACGTCAATTATTTTTTTTATTATGCAACATCCACTGTAATCATTTTGGTACATCATTTTTTTAATTACGCCTCATCCACAATGATCACTTTGGAACGTCAATTTTTTTTTTTATTATGCAACACATAATTTTTTTTAATTATGCCTCATCCACAATGATCACTTTGGAACGTCAATTATTTTTTTATTATGCATCATCCACTGTGATCATTTTGGAACATCATTTTTTTAATTATGCCTCATCCACAATGATCACTTTGGAACGTCAATTTTTTTTTTATTATGCAACATCCACTGTGATCATTATGGTACATAATTTTTTTTATTATGCCTCATCCACAATGATCACTTTGGAACGTCAATTATTTTTTTTATCATGCAACATCCACTGTAATCATTTTGGTACATCATTTTTTTAATTACGCCTCATCCACAATGATCACTTTGGAACGTCAATTATTTTTTTTTATTATGCAACACATAATTTTTTTTAATTATGCCTCATCCACAATGATCACTTTGGAACGTCAATTATTTTTTTTTATTATGCATCATCCACTGTGATCATTTTGGAACATCATTTTTTTTAATTATGCCTCATCCACAATGATCACTTTGGAACGTCAATTATTATTATTTTTTTGTATTATGCAACATCCACTGTGATCATTTTGGTACATCATTTTTTTAATTACGCCTCATCCACAATGATCACTTTGGAACGTCAATTTTTTTTTATTATGCATCATCCACTGTGATCATTTTGGAACATAATTTTTTTTTAATTTTGCCTCATCCACATGATCATTTTGGAACGTCAATTTTTTAATTATGCCTCATCCACAATGATCACTTTGGAACGTCAATTATTATTTTTTTTTTGTATTATGCAACATCCACTGTGATCATTTTGGTACATAATTTTTTTTATTATGCCTCATCCACAATGATCACTTTGGAACGTCAATTATTTTTTTTATTATGCAACATCCACTGTAATCATTTTGGTACATCATTTTTTTAATTATGCCTCATCCACAATGATCACTTTGGAACATAATTTTTTTTTTATTATGCATCATCCACTGTGATCATTTTGGAACATCAATTTTTTAATTATGCCTCATCCACAATGATTACTTTGGAACGTCAATTATTATTATTTTTTTGTATTATGCAACATCCACTGTGATCATTTTGGTACATCATTTTTTTAATTACGCCTCATCCACAATGATCACTTTGGAACGTCAATTTTTTTTACTATGCATCATCCACTGTGATCATTTTGGAACATAATTTTTATTTTAATTTTGCCTCATCCGCATGATCATTTTGGAACGTCAAATTTTTTTTTATTATGCAACATCCACTGTGATCATTTTGGAAAATTAATTTTTTTTGTATCACAAATTTTTGGTGGAATCGTTATTTTACAGTCATCATCGCCCTTGCCATTATTTTGAATTCTTCTCTCACTTCCTTTTCGTTTTCGAATGTTTCTTCCACATTGATATCCTCTTTAATTGTTTCTATAACTTCGAAATCCTCTTTGATGGCATTTTTACTTCAATATACTTTTGAATTGTTTTTTCTATTTTTATATTTTCTTCAATTACTTCTCTTACTTCAATATCGACTCTACAAAATTATGGGTTTTAATACAAATCTTAAATCGCTCGTATCTTCTAAACGGGAAGAGTTACGCGTAGCAAACTTTTACAAAATATTGGTACAAATTTTTGGTGGAATGGTTTTTTTAATACCATCATTGCGCTTGACATCCTTTTTGAATGCTTCTCTCACTTGGTCTTCCTCCTTGAATGCTTCTTTAACCTCGATATCCTCTATTTTTGCTTCTTTCACATTGATATCCTTTTTAATTGCTTTTTCTACTTATATATTTTCTTCAATTGCTTCTTTTACTTCAATTCCCACTCTACAAAATTATGGGTTTTAATACAAATCTTAAATCGCTCGTATCTTCTAAACGGGAAGAGTTACGCGTAGCAAACTTTTACAAAATATTGGTACTAATTTTTGGTGGAGTAGTTTTTTTAATACCACATTGCCCTTGACATCCTTTTTAAATGCTTCTTTCACTTCGTCTTCCACTTTGAATGATTCTTTCAACTCGATATCCTCTATTTTTGCTTCTTCCACTTTGATATCCTTTTTAATTGCTTTTTCTACTTATATATTTTCTTCAATTGCTTCTGTTACTTCAATTTCCACTCTACAAAATACAAATCTTAAATCGCTCGTATCTTCTAAACGGGAAGAGTTACGTGTAGCAAACTTTTACAAAATATTGGTACAAATTTTTGTTGGAATAGTTTTTTTAATACCATCATTGCCCTTGACATCCTTTCTGAATGCTTCTCTTACTTCGTCTTCCTCTTTAAATGCTTATTTCACCACGATATCCTCTATTTTTGCTTCTTCCGCTTTGATATCCTTTTTAATTGCTTTTTCTACTTATATATTTTCTTCCATTGCTTCTTTTACTTCAATTTCCACTCTACAAAATTATGGGTTTTAATACAAATCTTAAATCGCTCGTATCTTCTAAACGGGAAGAGTTACGCCTACCAAACTTTTACAAAATATTGGTACAAATTTTTGATGGAATAGTTTTTTTAATACCATCATTGCCCTTGACATCCTTTTTAAATACTTCTCTCACTTGGTCTTCCTCCTTGAATGCTTCTTTCACCTCGATATCCTCTATTTTTGCTTCTTCCACTTTGATATCCTTTTTAATTGCTTTTTCTACTTATGTGTTTTCTTCAATTGCTTCTTTTACTTCAATTTCCACTCTACAAAATTATGGGGTTTCATACAAAACTTAAATCGCTCGTATCTTTTAAACGGGAAGAGATAGCTCGAGGAAACTTTTACAAAATATTGGTATAAGTTTTTGGTGGAACCGTTTTTTTATTTTTATCATTGTCCTCGACGTCTTTTACTCAATTTCAATTTCCTGTTTGATTGTTTCTGCTACTTCGATATCCTATTTGATTGCTTCTTTCACTTCGATATCATCTTTGAATGCTGCGTCCACTTGGAAATCCTCTATGATTTCATTGCTTCTTCCATTTAGATATCGTCTTTGACTGCTTCTTACACATGGATATCCTCTTCGATAGCTTTTAACAGCTCGATATCCTCTTTGATTGCTTCTTCCACTTTGATATCCTCTTTTATTGCTTCTACCAATTCGATATCATCTTCGATTTCCTTTGATTGCTTCTTGCACTGCAATATTCTCTTTGATTGCGTCTTTATCTTCGATATGGTTTTTGATAGCATTTTCACTTCAATATCCTCTGTGATGGCTTCTTACACTTCGATATCTTCTTTGATTGCTTCTTCCACTTCGATATCCTCTAAGATTGCTTCTTCCACTTCGATACCTTCTTTGATTGCTTCTTCCACTTCGATATCGTCTTTGATTGCTTTTTTCACTTCGTCATCTTAGAATGCTTCTACCACCTCGGTATCCTCTTTGATTGCTTACTCAACTTCAATTTCCTCTTTAATAGTTTCTGCTAATTCGATATCCTATTTGATTGCTGCTTTCACTTCAATATCCTGTTTGATTGCTTCTTGCACTTCGAAATCATATTTGATTGCTGCTTCCATTTGGATATCTTCTTTGATTTGATTGCTTCTTCCATTTCGATATCGTCTTTGACTGCTTCTTACACATGGATATCCTTTTTGATCGCTTTTAACAGCTCGAAATCCTCTTTGATTGCTTCTTCGACAAAAACAATAACACGCGAGTTGCGTGCAACTCGCGCACTACGCAACCTCTAGTTATATTATATAAAGCTCGATTACCACTGACTGACTGACTGACTCATTGACATGTTTGTTCTCCCAGATGCCACCTCGTAGGGTGAAAATGTTTGGTGGGATCGTATAGAGGGAGTTCCGATGAGTTGGGAATAAATCCTAAAGTACCCCTTTTGTCCCCCATTCGCTCCCATCGACCTCGTATCTCGGAAAGTATAGGTCTTACAGCGTTGGTGCAAAAACTAATGTTGCAGAGGACATTTTTTTATATCCGGTTCCATGAAAAAAAAATTGACTTTCATACAAAAAAAAAATTGTCCCATACAAAATATTTACGCAAATTACTACCACGCAAAAGAAAGTCTTAAAATCAGTAGCTAAAAGCTTATATTCCAATAACTTGAGTGACTCATTTACGACGATTTGTCTCCAATCATCAGGAACGTAAAAGAGACAGTTGCATTTTTTTCTATACTCGCACCTGTGCGTGCCGTCCGATATTGCCCGAACTTGGCGTAAACGACACAATGAGTGTTCGCCGTTCGCCACAGAATACAGAAAAAACAGTAGGTCCAAGCGGTTCTTACAACCGGATTTGTCTAAAGAGAATGCGACTGTGAATGTCACCAGGTAATAACCGCGCTCATATCCATATTAGAAACTAACATAAAACCGATGCGAGATGATATTTCGGCAATTTTTCACTGGCAAGGTGCGTCCTCTGAAAGTGTGCTTGGAGAGAAATAGGTCCGAATGTATCCTGATCAAACACCTTAAAGAGCTCAGCCAAGAATTATGAGTATATGCCTAACCCTCAATCTCATGAAGATATGAAGACAAAACGAGTCAGGTGGAAGTGGTGGAAGCGACCAAAGAACCTGAAAAAGGAGGAAACCCAGAGAATGAACTCTTAAAAAAGATGATAGAGCACTCGAAGCTTATCCAGGAGAATAACGAGAGGATGGAGAAGCTTAAGGAAACCATCGATACTTACCAACTATGTCACACCTATCAGAATTTACAAACCACTAAGTCGTGCCTCAACTTCTTGTATGCCAATGTGCGGACTTTACTTTTTACTTTACTTTATATACAACGGATAAGTACCTACATACGTGACTATATGTACACAGTCACGCTAGCTGGTTGACTTACTGTATTATTTACACTGTATCATACCGAGTGAACTTGCATTGTAATGCGGGCGAGACTCAGACTGTGGAAGTGTGACATAACAAGATGGCGGATTTTGACGTTTGGGTAAAAACAAACAGGTTACGACGAGCGATTTTTGTAATTTTAGCTTTTTCATAATAAATAAAATGTCTGCGGTTGTAAGTTTGGGTACAATCATAGAGAAATTTAAGGACGAAATTTCTGTATTCAAGAAAGTTAGTGATTCAAGAAAGTGAAAAGAGTTACGATAGTGGTCGGTCATGTATGATGGTTCTTTGGGGATTCTGAGAGGACAGATATTTGCATCAATGAAAAATAAGAAGTACTCAACAGAGGTAAGCCGTAATATTTTTAATTGTATAATGAAAAATTGACTAGCGATATCAGTAAGTACTATATTTTGCTGTAAAAACGACATACTGCACAATATAAAGGTTTCCCACAAAGAGATTTTGGCCATTGCACATGCCACTATTGGGCAAAGCACATGGCACTATTTGACGACCTCCGTGGTGCAGTGGGCGCATAGCCGCCTGAGACGCAGGAGGTAGCGGGTTCGATCCCCGCTGCGGAACAAATGTTTGCATGATCTACAGATATTTATTCCGGGTCTGGCTGTTTCTCTATATATTAAATGTTTATAAGTATTCTATCAGTTATCTGGTTCCCATAGTACAAGCTTGCTTAATTTGGGGCTAGATAGCGCTGTGTGAAATGTCCAGCAATATTTATTATTATTAAAGATGTAATCCTCTGTGGCATGAAATGAGGCTAGGCTGCATTACTGCAAGCAATTTTGGGATTGTGATTGCTGCTGTGCAGCGTAACAGGTACATAATTGCACAAGTTTTGCATTTGTTATGCTGAGTCGCAAGGAACACTACCAATACGTTATTCTGTTTATTTCAGATTTCCTCCATCATTATTTCATCATTAAATCTGGATGGTGTTAAAAGTATCCAGTGAGGAATAACTCATGAAGAGGTGGCTTTAAAACTCTTCGAGGAAGCAACACAGAAGAAAGTCTCTCCGACTGGGTTTTGGCTTCACAACTCGGGTGCTTTAGTAGCATCACCTGACGGAATTGTTGGAGATGATGCCATAGTGGAAGTGAAATGTCCATTTAAACACAGAATGAGCATTGCAGAAGAAATCCAAAATGATAGGAAATACTGTTTTGATACTGATGGAACATTGAAAACAAATCATGCATACTACCACAAAATTACTACAAAACAATACAACAATATTACTATGCTAACACCTACTTACCACTTAGTCCAGTAGTGGCTACTGGATAAGGACACCGACCGACGCGCATCATTTAAGACACCATCCGAAGTGAAACCAGGTAATAAAAATATGTATTTTATAAACTAGCTTCCACTGTCGATTTTAAAAAGTAGCTTACTTTTAAATCCAAGTCATAAATGCTATATACACCAAATTTCATTAAAGTAATAAAAAAAATCAGGGTTTTTTAATGCTACCTGGTAATGAAACAAGCTTATGGCCCACCTGATGTTAAGTGGTAACCATCGCATTTAACAAAGAACTGCCTCATAACGTAGGTCACAGACCTCTACGTTGCAGTACCCTGCGTCCATCAACTTTAGACATACAGATGTAAAGCCTCATATGCCAGTAATTTCACCAGCAATCATCTTCATACCAAAACACAGTAATGATGCTTGGCAGCAGAAATAGGTATGATGGTAGTACTTTCCGGGCGAGCCCTTTCACAAGGAACTCTACTACTCAATACATTTGTTGCTTTCACATGGTGACAAAGTTATTTAGTCCATTGAAATGTTACATTTTTTAGGCCTTACCTTGCGTTTTTTAGAGGACGCAATTTTATTTTTTTGATGTTTAGGGTCAGTGTAAAGCTAAAACCAAGTTTGTGGGGTCGCCACCCTTGTCCCAAGGCCGCGATCTTGAAAATAGGGGTTGAAATCGTTTTTACGATATACCTCTTAAACTGTTTATTATTTTATTTTTTTTTGTAATTTTGCAGTATTATTAATAATTAATTATTAATAATATTGCAAAATTTGTAATTAAAAAAAATTATAATAACACAATAAAAAAAAACAACAATAACTGATGACACATTATTAGTACACACGTATAATATAGGTATAGTTAAGAGTACTGAAAAATAGTACTCACTTCGGAGCGCTGTAAAACCTTAGCTATTGACTTAATGAAAAAATGTTGTGAATAAAAGTTGTTCATCAAAAAACGATCTACAAAAATGGTCTGAGATAATTTTTTCGTAAAATGATAAAAAAAAAGTTATATCGAAAAATATAATTTTTTTCTCGAATTTCTGAACATTTTCGCTTATAACTTTTTTATTTATAGTTCTACTACAAAAAGTTACTGGACCAAAGTTGTAGAGAATTTAATTTGCAACAAAAAATGTTAACAAAATTTTTTTATCAAATTAATAGTTTAAGAGATATATCGTAAAAACTATTTCAACCCCTATTTTCAAGATGGCGGCCGTGGGACAAGGGTGGCGATCCCCCAAACTTGGTTTTAGCTTTACACTGACCCCCCCATACATCAAAAAAATAAAATTGCGTCCTCTAAAAAACGTAACCCCAAATGTAACTTTTCAATGGACTAATTACAAGTAGTATATAGTTTGTTTCACATATGAACCCTGCCCCTGAGTATTGCAACAGGAAGACAAACCATGTTTTCCTATCTAAATAGGCAGGCATGCTGTTTACACTTTACGACAATTTTTTCGATATTTTAATATACCTACCCTTGATGAACAAACAAACATAGAAACATACTTATAATATTATGTTATGTTTTTATAAAGCGTATGCACTGAGTAGCAGATAGGCGACGCTAACTTCGTAAAATCATGGTATTCAGGAGGGCCGTCACGTCAGTTTGTGTGGATAATGTGACTATTAAATATTATTACAAAAAATATGCGCATAAATCCCAAATGTTTCTATTTTTGTTGAGTTCTACATGTTCTTTATTGAATATAAGGTGAAATGAAATGAAATTTATTTGCCAGAAGTACGGTGTATAAGTTGATACAGCGAGGTGTGTACATAGATGAAAAAAAATTAAGAAAATTTAAAAACCTATATATTGATATAAGTATCTCGCGTTAAATATTTTATTAAAAACCACATCTCATATATTTTTTGTTTTCGAACAGACAACAACTGGAACGACTGCGACTGGCATCTCATTACAGCTCATTGAGGATGGTGGCGAACGCGGAGTCAAGCAAAGATAATATGAAAATTATCAACTGATTCAAATCTATTAACTATTTCATTTGTCAATGAGTATTCAAATTTAATAGCATTAGTTTGTTGAGAGAGATGAGATTGGTTGCTCTAGAGATATATGAGAAGGATTATTAAAATACGTTCATATTACTTTTTTACTTGACATATTATGTTCAGCAGTCTACTTCCTGTGGCTGCTGATATGATGATGATTATAAGGTATACCCAATGTAGAAAATAATAAAATATGTATATATACCAACTTCTCAATTGTTTAATTTATAGATATTAACTGACCTTGTACGCCTCTACGGGAAACACCCTAACGGCCTACTGCTAATACGGGCACAGTAGACTTTGGAATGGTTAAAGCTGGTGGGATTTATTAAACTAACCCGTCTCGCCATTCTTACATACCTAATTGCATCATTAAAGAATTAATAAATATTAAGTAAGTATCCACGAATTTGCTGATTATGATACAAAACTATTGATTGTTTATGTAAGTTATAAAATTGTAAGTAGAAGTATCCTTAAATCAACTTACTTATTTTTAAGGTTCCTTCTTAAAATACATGTTTTAGCCTTATATGATTTGGTTTTGTCAGAGTTACGAAGGGGGGATTTCTATCAAACAACACATTACCCTCGCGAGCTGCGAGTAGCTCGCGCACAACGCAACCTCGATATCCTCTTTAATTACCTCTTCGACTAAAAGAAAAACACGCGAGCTGCGAGCAGCTCGCGCACAACGCAACCTCTAGTTATATTATATAAAGCTCGATTACCACTGACTGACTGACTGACTCATTGACATGTTTGTTCTCCCAGATGCCACCTCGTAGGGTGAAAATGTTTGGTGGGATCGTATAGAGGGAGTTCCGATGAGTTGGGAATAAATCCTAAAGTACCCCTTTTGTCCCCCATTCGCTCCCATCGACCTCGTATCTCGGAAAGTATAGGTCTTACAGCGTTGGTGCAAAAACTAATGTTGCAGAGGACATTTTTTTATATCCGGTTCCATGAAAAAAAAATTGTCTTTCATACAAAAAAAAATTGTCCCATACAAAATATTTCTGTATGAATACCGTAAACCGTATATTTCGTTTACCGTAATGTTCATACTGTTTTTGTATGGAGCCCACGACTTGTGTGTACTATAAAATTACTGTAAATTTGCTTGATTCTATATAATGGTGGTGGAGGGACATGAGATAACTTTCATAGTTTTTGCAAAGGTCATCATCATCATTTTGGAACATCCATTTTTTTTTTTTTTTAGTATGCAACGTTCATCATGTTTATTTTGGAACATCCACATTCTTTTAATTATGCCTCATCCACAATGATCACTTTGGAACGTCAATTATTTTTTTTTTATTATGCAACATCCACTGTGTTCATTTTGGTACATCATTTTTTTTAATTATGCCTCATCCACAATGATCACTTTGGAACGTCAATTTTTTTTTTAATTATGCAACATTCACTGTGATATTTTGGTACATCATTTTTTTTAATTATGCCTCATCCACAATGATCACTTTGGAACGTCAATTTTTTTTTAATTATGCATCATCCACTGTGATCATTTTGGAACATCATTTTTTTTTCAATTATGCCTCATCCACTATGATCACTTTGGAACGTCAATTTTTTTTTATTATGCAACATCCACTGTGATATTTTGGTACATCATTTTTTTTTAATTATGCCTCATCCACAATTATCATTTTGAAACGTCAATTTTTTTTTTTTTACTATGCAAAATCCTTTGTGATCATTTAGGAAAATAATTTTTTTTTAAATTATGCCTCATCCACAATGATCATTTTGGAACGTCATTTTTTTTTATTATGCAAAATCCTTTGTGATCATTTTGGAAAATCAAATTTTTTTTAATTATGCCTCATCCACAATGATCACTTTTGGAACGTCAATTTTTTTTTTATTATGCAAAATCCACTGTGATCATTTTGGAACATCAATTTTTTTAATTATGCCTCGTCCACAATGATCATTTTGAAACGTTATTTTTTTTATTATGCAACATCCACTGTGATCATTTTCGAACATCAATTTTTTTTAATTATGCCTCATCCACAATGATCATTTTGGAACGTCATTTTTTTTAATGCAACATCCACTGTGATCATTTTGGAACATCAATTTTTTTTAAATTATGCCTCATCCACAATGATCATTTTCGAACGTCAATTTTTTTTTATAATGCAAAATCCTTTGTGATCATTTTGGAAAATCAATTTTTTTTAATTATGCCTCATCCACAATGATCACTTTTCGAACGTCATTTTTTTTATAATGTAACATCCACTATGATCATTTTGGATCGTCAATTTTTTTTTTATTATGCGACATCCACTATTCGAATATTATCTTTGATTGCTTGTTACACTTCGTCATCCTCTTTTATTGTTTCTTCCGCCTCCACATCTTCTATTTTTGCATGTTCCACTTCGTTATCCTTTTAAAATGCTTCTTCTACTTCATATCCTCTTTAATTGCTTCAGTTACTTCATTATGCGCTCTACAAAATTGTAGTGTTTCATACAAAACTTCAATCGCTCATATCTTCTAAACGCGAAGAGATAGCCCTAGCAAACTTGTACAAAATATTGGTATAAATTTTTGGTGGAACTGTTTTTTTATTGTCATCCTTGACATCCTTTTTGAATGCTTCTCTCACTTCGTCATCTTCTTTGAATGTTTTTTCCACTTCGACATCATCTTTGACTGCTTCTTTAACTTCGATATCCTCTTTGATTGCTTCTCCCACTTCGATATCCTCTTTGACTGCTTCTTCCATTTCGATATCGTCTTTGATTGCTTTTTCACTTCGTCATCTTCTTTGAATGCTTCTACCACCTTGGTATCCTCTTTGATTGCTTACTCAACTTCAATTTCCGCTTTGATTGTTTCTGCCACTTCGATATCCTATTTGATTGCTTCTTCCACTTCAACATTCTCTTTGATAGTTTCTTCCACTTCGATATCCAATCAACAAATTTATGATTTTTCTTACAAAACTTTAATCGCTCGTATCTTCTAAACGGGAAGAGATAGCACTAGCAAACTTTGACAAAATATTAGTACAAATTTTTGATCATTATCATTTTACAACATACATTTATATTATGCAACGTCAATCCTGATCATTTTGGAACGTCCAGATTTTTTTTTATGCAACGTTCATCATGATCTTTTTTGCAACGTTCAATTTTTTTTATACAACTATTATCATGATCATTTTGGAACATCCAATTTTTTTCTCTTTGATTGCTTGTTCCACTTCGATATCCTCTTTGATTGCTTCTTCCACATTGATATCCTATTTGATTGCTTCTTTAACTTTGATATCCTCTACGATTGCTTGTTCCACTTCGATATCCTCTTTTATTCCTTCTTCATCTTCAATATCCATTGGATTGCTTCTTCATCTTTGATATCCTCTTTGATGGCATTTTCACTTCGGTATCCTCTGTAAGGGCTCCTTCCTCTTTGATTTCCGTTTGATTGCTTCTTGCACTGCAATATTTTCTTTGATTGCGTCTTCATATTCGATATCGTTTTTGATTGCATTTTTACTTCGATATCCTGTGATGGCTTCTTCCACTTTGATATCCTCTTTGATTGCTTCTTCCACTTCGATATCCGCTTTGATTGCTTGTTCCATTTTGATATCGTCTTTGACTATTTCTTTCACTTCGATATCGACTTTGATTGCTTTTTTCACTTCGTCATCCTCTTTGAATACTTCTACCAACTCGGTATCCTCTTTGATTCCTTGGTCAACTTCAATTTCCTCTTTGATTGTTTTTGCTACTTCGATATCCTATTTGATTGCTTCTCCCACTTCAATATCCTCTTTGTTTACTCCTTCCACTTCGATATCATCTTCGATTTCCTTTTGATTGCTTCTTGCACTGCATTATTCTCTTTGATTGCGTCTTCATCTTCGATATCGTCTTTGATAGCATTTTCACTTCGATATCCTCTGTGATGGCTTCTTCCACTTCGATACCCTCTTTGATTGCTTCTTCCACTTCGATATCCTCTTTGATTGTTTCTTCCGCCTCGACATCTTCTATTTTTGCATGTTCCACTTCGTTATCCCTTTAAAATGCTTCTTCTACTTTCATATCCTCTTTAATTGCTTCAGTTACTTCATTATGCTCTCTACAAAATTGTGGTCTTTCATACAAAACTTCAATCGCTCGTATCTTCTAAACGGGAAGAGATAGCCCTAGCAAACTTGTACAAAATATTGGTATAAATTTTTGGTGCAACTGTTTTTTTATTGTCATCCTTGACATCCTTTTTGAATGCTTCTCTCACTTCGTCATCTTCTTTGAATGTTTTTTCCACTTAGACATCATCTTTGACTGCTTCTTTAACTTCGATATCCTCTTTGATTGCTTCTCCCACTTCGATATCGTCTTTGACTGCTTCTTCCATTTCGATATCGTCTTTGATTACTTTTTTCACTTCGTCATCTTCTTTGAATGCTTCTACCACCTCGGTATCCTCTTTGATTGCTTACTCAACTTCAATTTCCTCTTTGATTGTTTCTCCCTCTTCGATATCGTCTTTGACTGCTTCTTCCATTTCGATATCGTCTTTGATTGCTTTTTTCACTTCGTCATCTTCTTTGAATGCTTCTACCGCCTCGGTATCCTCTTTGATTGCTTACTCAACTTCAACATTCTCTTTGATAGTTTCTTCCACTTCGATATCCAATCAACAAATTTATGATTTTTCTTACAAAACTTTAATCGCTCGTATCTTCTAAACGGGAAGAGATAGCACTAGCAAACTTTGACAAAATATTAGTACAAATTTTTGATCATTATCATTTTGCAACATACATTTATATTATGCAACGTCAATCATGATCATTTTGGAACGTCCAGATTTTTTTTTATGCAACGTTCATCATGATCTTTTTTGCAACGTTCAATTTTTTTTTTATACAACCATTATCATAATCATTTTGGAACATCCAATTTTTTTCTCTTTGATTGCTTGTTCCACTTCGATATCCTCTTTGATTGCTTCTTCCACATTGGTATCCTCTTTGATTGCTTCTTTAACTTTGATATCCTCTACGATTGCTTGTTCCGCTTCGATATCCTCTTTTATTCCTTCTTCATCTTCAATATCCATTGGATTGCTTCTTCCACTTCGATATCGTCTTTGATTGCTTTTTTTACTTCGTCATCCTCTTAGAATGCTTCTACCACCTTGGTATCCTCTTTGATTTCTTCCTCAACTATAATTTCCTCTTTGATTGTTTCTGCTACTTCGATATCCTATTTGATTGCTTCTTTCACTTCAATATCCTCTTTGATTGCTTCTTCCACTTCGATATCATCTTTGATTGCTGCTTCCACTTGGAAATTCTCTTTGATTTGATTGCTTCTTCCATTTCGATATCGTCTTTGACTGCTTCTTACACATGGATATCCTCTTTGATGGCTTTTAACAGCTCGATATCCTCTTTAATTACTTCTTCGACTAAAAGAAAAACACGCGAGCTGCGAGCAGCTCGCGCACAACGCAACCTCTAGTTATATTATATAAAGCTCGATTACCACTGACTGACTGACTGACTCATTGACATGTTTGTTCTCCCAGATGCCACCTCGTAGGGTTAAAATGTTTGGTGGGATCGTATAGAGGGAGTTCCGGTGAGTTGGGAATAAATCCTAAAGTACCCCTTTTGTCCCCCATTCGCTCCCATCCACCTCGTATCTCGGAAAGTATAGGTCTTAGAGCGTTGGTGCAAAAACTAATGTTGCTGAGGACATTTTTTTATATCCGGATCCATGAAAAAAAAAATGTCTTTCATACAAAAAAAAATTGTCCCATACAAAATATTTCTGTATGAATACCGTAAACCGTATATTTCGTTTGCCGTAATTTTCATTCTGTTTTTGTAGGGAGCCCACGGCTTGTGTGTACTATAAAATTACTGTAAATTTGCTTGATTCTATATAATGGTGGTGGAGGGGCATGAGATAACTTTCATAGTTTTTGCAAAGGTCATCATCATCATTTTGGAACATCCATTTTTTTTTTTTTTTAGTATGCAACGTTCATCATGTTTATTTTGGAACATCCACATTTTTTTAATTATGCCTCATCCACAATGATCACTTTGGAACGTCAATTTTTTTTTTTTTATTATGCAACATCCACTGTGTTCATTTTGGTACATCATTTTTTTTAATTATGCCTCATCCACAATGATCACTTTGGAACGTCAATTTTTTTTTTTATTATGCAACATCCACTGTGTTATTTTGGTACATCATTTTTTTTAATTATGCCTCATCCACAATGATCACTTTGGAACGTCAATTTTTTTTTTATGCAACATCCACTGTGATCATTTTGGTACATCATTTTTTTAATTACGCCTCATCCACAATGATCACTTTGGAACGTCAATTATTTTTTTTTTTTTTATTATGCACCATCCACTGTGATCATTTTGGAACATCATTTTTTTTTAATTATGCCTCATCCACAATGATCATTTTGGAACGTCAATTTTTTTCTCTTTGATTGCTTGTTCCACTTCGATATCCTCTTTGATTGCTTCTTCCACATTGATATCCTATTTGATTGCTTCTTTAACTTTGATATCCTCTACGATTGCTTGTTCCACTTCGATATCCTCTTTTATTCCTTCTTCATCTTCAATATCCATTGGATTGCTTCTTCATCTTTGATATCCTCTTTGATGGCATTTTCACTTCGGTATCCTCTGTAAGGGCTCCTTCCTCTTTGATTTCCGTTTGATTGCTTCTTGCACTGCAATATTTTCTTTGATTGCGTCTTCATATTCGATATCGTTTTTGATTGCATTTTTACTTCGATATCCTGTGATGGCTTCTTCCACTTTGATATCCTCTTTGATTGCTTCTTCCACTTCGATATCCGCTTTGATTGCTTGTTCCATTTTGATATCGTCTTTGACTATTTCTTTCACTTCGATATCGTCTTTGATTGCTTTTTTCACTTCGTCATCCTCTTTGAATACTTCTACCAACTCGGTATCCTCTTTGATTCCTTAGTCAACTTCAATTTCCTCTTTGATTGTTTTTGCTACTTCGATATCCTATTTGATTGCTTCTCCCACTTCAATATCCTCTTTGTTTACTCCTTCCACTTCGATATCATCTTCGATTTCCTTTTGATTGCTTCTTGCACTGCATTATTCTCTTTGATTGCGTCTTCATCTTCGATATCGTCTTTGATAGCATTTTCACTTCGATATCCTCTGTGATGGCTTCTTCCACTTCGATACCCTCTTTGATTGCTTCTTCCACTTCGATATCCTCTTTGATTGTTTCTTCCGCCTCGACATCTTCTATTTTTGCATGTTCCACTTCGTTATCCCTTTAAAATGCTTCTTCTACTTTCATATCCTCTTTAATTGCTTCAGTTACTTCATTATGCTCTCTACAAAATTGTGGTCTTCCATACAAAACTTCAATCGCTCGTATCTTCTAAACGGGAAGAGATAGCCCTAGCAAACTTGTACAAAATATTGGTATACATTTTTGGTGCAACTGTTTTTTTATCGTCATCCTTGACATCCTTTTTGAATGCTTCTCTCACTTCGTCATCTTCTTTGAATGTTTTTTCCACTTCGACATCATCTTTGACTGCTTCTTTAACTTCGATATCCTCTTTGATTGCTTCTCCCACTTCGATATCGTCTTTGACTGCTTCTTCCATTTCGATATCGTCTTTGATTGCTTTTTCACTTCGTCATCTTCTTTGAATGCTTCTACCACCTTGGTATCCTCTTTGATTGCTTACTCAACTTCAATTTCCGCTTTGATTGTTTCTGCCACTTCGATATCCTATTTGATTGCTTCTTCCACTTCAACATTCTCTTTGATAGTTTCTTCCACTTCGATATCCAATCAACAAATTTATGATTTTTCTTACAAAACTTTAATCGCTCGTATCTTCTAAACGGGAAGAGATAGCACTAGCAAACTTTGACAAAATATTAGGACAAATTTTTGATCATTATCATTTTGCAACATACATTTATATTATGCAACGTCAATCATGATCATTTTGGAACGTCCAGATTTTTTTTATGCAACGTTCATCATGATCTTTTTTGCAACGTTCAATTTTTTTTTATACAACCATTATCATGATCATTTTGGAACATCCAATTTTTTTCTCTTTGATTGCTTGTTCCACTTCGATATCCTCTTTGATTGCTTCTTCCACATTGGTATCCTCTTTGATTGCTTCTTTAACTTTGATATCCTCTACGATTGCTTGTTCCGCTTCGATATCCTCTTTTATTCCTTCTTCATCTTCAATATCCATTGGATTGCTTCTTCCACTTCGATATCGTCTTTGATTGCTTTTTTTACTTCGTCATCCTCTTAGAATGCTTCTACCACCTTGGTATCCTCTTTGATTTCTTCCTCAACTTTAATTTCCTCTTTGATTGTTTCTGCTACTTCGATATCCTATTTGATTGCTTCTTTCACTTCAATATCCTCTTTGATTGCTTCTTCCACTTCGATATCATCTTTGATTGCTGCTTCCACTTGGAAATCCTCTTTGATTTGATTGCTTCTTCCATTTCGATATCGTCTTTGACTGCTTCTTACACATGGATATCCTCTTTGATGGCTTTTAACAGCTCGATATCCTCTTTAATTACTTCTTCGACTAAAAGAAAAACACGCGAGCTGCGAGCAGCTCGCGCACAACGCAACCTCTAGTTATATTATATAAAGCTCGATTACCACTCACTGACTGACTGACTGACTGACTCATTGACATGTTTGTTCTCCCAGATGCCACCTCGTAGGGTGAAAATGTTTGGTGGGATCGTATAGAGGGAGTTCCGATGAGTTGGGAATAAATCCTAAAGTACCCCTTTTGTCCCCCATTCGCTCACATCGACCTCGTATCTCGGAAAGTATAGGTCTTAGAGAGTTGGTGCAAAAACTAATGTTGCAGAGGACATTTTTTTATATCCGGTTCCATGAAAAAAAAATTGTCTTTCATACAAAAATAAAATTGTCCCATACAAAATATTTCTGTATGAATACCGTAAACCGTATATTTCGTTTGCCGTAATTTTCATACTGTTTTTGTAGGGAGCCCATGGCTTGTGTGTACTATAAAATTACTGTAAATTTGCTTGATTCTATATAATGGTGGTGGAGGGGCATGAGACAACTTTCATAGTTTTTGCAAAGGTCATCATCATCATTTTGGAACATCCAATTTTTTTTTTTTTTTAGTATGCAACGTTCATCATGTTTATTTTGGAACATCCACATTTTTTTAATTATGACTCATCCACAATGATCACTTTGGAACGTCAATTATTTTTTTTTTATTATGCAACATCCACTGTGATCATTTTGGTACATCATTTTTTTTAATTATGCCTCATCCACAATGATCACTTTGGAACGTCAATTTTTTTTTTATTATGCATCATCCACTGTGATATTTTGGTACATCATTTTTTTTAATTATGCCTCATCCACAATGATCACTTTGGAACGTCAATTTTTTATTTTTTTTATTATGCAACATCCACTATGATCATTTTGGTACATCATTTTTTTAATTACGCCTCATCCACAATGATCACTTTGGAACGTCAATTATTTTTTATTTTTTTATTATGCATCATCCACTGTGATCATTTTGGAACATCATTTTTTTTTAATTATGCCTCATCCACAATGATCACATTGGAACGTCAATTTTTTTTTTTTTTATTATGCAACATCCACTGTGATCATTTTGGTACATCATTTTTTTTAATTATGCCTTATCCACAATGATCACTTTGGAACGTCAATTTTTTTTTTATTATGCAACATCCACTGTGATCATTTTGGTACATCATTTTTTTTAATTACGCCTCATCCACAATGATCACTTTGGAACGTCAATTATTTTTTTTTTATTATGCAACATCCACTGTAATCATTTTGGTACCTCATTTTTTTTAATTATGCCTCATCCACAATGATCACTTTGGAACGTCAATTATTTTTTATTTTTTTATTATGCATCATCCACTGTGATCATTTTGGAACATCATTTTTTTTTAATTATGCCTCATCCACAATGATCACATTGGAACGTCAATTATTTTTTTTTTTATTATGCAACATCCACTGTGATCATTTTGGTACATCATTTTTTTTAATTATGCCTTATCCACAATGATCACTTTGGAACGTCAATTTTTTTTTTATTATGCAACATCCACTGTGATCATTTTGGTACATCATTTTTTTTATTATGCCTCATCCACAATGATCACTTTGGAACGTCAATTATTTTTTTTTATTATGCAACATCCACTGTAATCATTTTGGTACATCATTTTTTTTAATTATGCCTCATCCACAATGATCACTTTGGAACGTCAATTATTTATTTTTTTATTATGCAACATCCACTGTGATCATTTTGGTACATATTTTTTTTTATTATGCATCATCCACTGTGATCATTTTGGAACATAATTTTTTTTAATTATGCCTCATCCACAATGATCACTTTGGAACGTCAATTATTATTATTTTTTTGTATTATGCAACATCCACTGTGATCATTTTGGTACATCATTTTTATAATTACGCCTCATCCACAATGATCACTTTGGAACGTCAATTTTTTTTTTTATTATACATCATCCACTGTGATCATTTTGGAACATCATTTTTTTTAAATTATGCCTCATCCACATGATCATTTTGGAACGTCAATTTTTTTTTATTATGCAACATCCACTGTGATCATTTTGGAAAATTTTTTTTTTTGTAGCACTAATTTTGGGTGGAATCGTTATTTTACGGTCATCATCGCCCTTGCCATCATTTTGAATTCTTCTCTCACTTCCTTTTCGTTTTCGAATGTTTCTCTCACATTGATATCCTCTTTAATTGTTTCTATAACTTCGAAATCCTCTTTGATGGCATTTTTACTTCAATATACTTATGAATTGTTTTTTTCTATTTTCTTCAATTACTTCTCTTACTTCAATATCGACTCTACAAAATTATGGGTTTTAATACAAATCTTAAATCGCTCGTATCTTCTAAACGGGAAGAGTTACCCCCAGCAAACTTTTACAAAATATTGGTACTAATTTTTGGTGGAATAGTTTTTTTAATACCATCATTGCCCTTGACATCCTTTTCGAATGCTTCTCTTACTTTGTCTTCCTCTTTGAATGCTTCTTTCACCTCGATATCCTCTATTTTTGCTTCTTCCACTTTGATATCCTTTTTAATTGCTTTATCTACTTATATATTTTCTCAATTGCTTCTTTTACTTCAATTCCCACTCTACAAAATTATGGGTTTTAATACAAATCTTAAATCGCTCGTATCTTCTAAACGGGAACAGTTACGCCTACCAAACTTTTACAAAATATTGGTACAAATTTTTGGTCGAATATTTTTTTTATTACCATCATTGATCTTGACATCCTTTTTGAATGCTTCTTTCACTTCGATATCCTCTATTTTTGCTTCTTCCACTTTGATATCCTTTTTAATTGCTTTATCTACTTATATATTTTCTTAATTGCTTCTTTTACTACAATTTCCACTCTACAAAATTATGGGTTTTAATACAAATCTTAAATCGCTCGTATCTTCTAAACGGGAACAGTTACGCCTAGCAAACTTTTACAAAATATTGGTACAAATTTTTGGTCGAATATTTTTTTTATTACCATCATTGATCTTGACATCCTTTTTGAATGCTTCTTTCACTTCGATATCCTCTATTTTTGCTTCTTCCACTTTGATATCCTTTTTAATGTCTTTTTCTACTTATATGTCTTCTTCAATTCCTTCTTTTACTTCAATTTCCACTCCACAAAATTATGGGTTTTCATACAAAACTTAAATCGCTCGTATCTTCTAAACGGGAACAGTTACGCCTAGCAAACTTTTACAAAATATTGGTTCAAATTTTTGGTCGAATAGTTTTTTTATTACCATCGTTGCTCTTGACATCCTTTTTGAATGCTTCTTTCACCTCGATATCCTCTATTTTTGCTTCTTCCACTTTGATATCCTTTTTAATGTCTTTTTCTACTTATATGTCTTCTTCAATTGCTTCTTTTACTTCAATTTCCACTCCACAAAATTATGGGTTGTCATACAAAACTTAAATCGCTCGTATCTTTTAAACGGGAAGAGATAGCTCGAGGAAACTTTTACAAAATATTAGTATAAGTTTTTGGTGAAACCGTTTTTTATTTTTATCCTTGTCCTCGACGTCTTTTACTCAATTTCAATTTCCTCTTTAATTGTTTCTGCTACTTCGATATCCTATTTGATTGCTTCTTTCACTTCAATATCCTCTTTGATTGCTTCTTTCACTTCGATATCATCTTTGATTGCTGCTTCCACTTGGATATCCTCTTTGATTTGATTGCTTCTTCCATTTCGATCGTCTTTGACTGCTTCTTACACATGGATATCCTCTTCGATAACGTTAAACAGCTCGATATCCTCTTTGATTGCTTCTTTCACTTTGATATCCTCTTTTATTGCTTCTACCAATTCGATATCACCTTCGATTTCCTTTTGATTGCTTCTTTCACTGCAATATTCTCATTGATTGCGTCTTCATCTTCGATATCGTTTTTGATAGCATTTTCACTTCGATATCCTCTGTGATGGCTTCTTCCACTTCAATACCCTCTTTGATTGCTTCTTCCACTTCGATATCCTCTTTGATTGCTTCTTCCACTTCGATATCCTCTTTGATTGCTTCTTCCACTTCGATATCGTCTTTGACTGTTTCTTCCACTTCGATATCGTCTTTGATTGCTTTTTTCATTTCGTCATCCTCTTAGAACGCTTCTACCACCTCGGTATCCTCTTTGATTGCTTACTCAACTTTAATTTCCTTTTTGATTGTTTCTGCTACTTCGATATCCTATTTGATTGCTTATTTCACTTCAATATCCTCTTTGATTGCTTCTTCCACTTCGATATCGTTTTTGACGGTTTCTTCCACTTCGATATCGTCTTTGATTGCTTTTTTCACTTCGTCATCCTCTTAGAACGCTTCTACCACCTCGGTATCCTCTTTGATTGCTTACTCAACTTTAATTTCCTCTTTGATTGTTTCTGCTACTTCGATATCCTAATTGATTGCTTCTTTCACTTCAATATCCTCTTTGATTGCTCCTTCCACTTCGATATCGTTTTTGACTGTTTCTTCCACTTCGATATCGTCTTTGATTGCTTTTTTTACTACGTCATCCTCTTAGAATGCTCTTACCACCTCGGTATCCTCTTTGATTGCTTACTCAACTTTAATTTCCTCTATGATTGTTTCTGCTGCTTCGATATCCTATTTCATTGCTTCTTTCACTTCAATATCCTCTTTAATTGCTGCTTCCACTTGGAAATCCTCTTTGATTTGATTACTTCTTCCATTTCGATATCGTCTTTGACTGCTTCTTACACATGGATATCCTCTTTGATGGCTTTTATCAGCTCGATATCCTCTTTAATTACTTCTTCGACTAAAAGAAAAACACGCGAGCTGCGAGCAGCTCGCGCACAACGCAACCTCTAGTTATATTATATAAAGCTCGATTACCACTCACTGACTGACTGACTCATTGACATGTTTGTTCTCCCAGATGCCACCTCGTAGGGTGAAAATGTTTGGTGGGATCGTATAGAGGGAGTTCCGATGAGTTGGGAATAAATCCTAAAGTACCCCTTTTGTCCCCCATTCGCTCCCATCGACCTCGTATCTCGGAAAGTATAGGTCTTAGAGCGTTGGTGCAAAAACTAATGTTGCAGAGGACATTTTTTTATATCCGGTTCCATGAAAAAAAAATTGTCTTTCATACAAAAAAAAAATTGTCCCATACAAAATATTTCTGTATGAATACCGTAAACCGTATATTTCGTTTGCCGTAATTTTCATACTGTTTTTGTAGGGAGCCCACGGCTTGTGTGTACTATAAAATTACTGTAAATTTGCTTGGTTCTATATAATGGTGGTGGAGGGACATGAGTTAACTTTCATAGTTTTTGCAAAGGTCATCATCATCATTTTGGAACATCCATTTTTTTTTTTTTTAAGTATGCAACCTTCATCATGTTTATTTTGGAACATCCACATTTTTTTAATTATCCACAATGATCACTTTGGAACGTCAATTTTTTTTTTTTTATTATGCAACATCCACTGTGATCATTTTGGTACATCATTTTTTTTAATTATGCCTCATCCACAATGATCACTTTGGAACGTCAAATTTTTTTTATTATGCATCATCCACTGTGATCATTTTTGAACATCATTTTTTTTTCAATTATGCCTCATCCACTATGATCACTTTGGAACGTCAATTTTTTTTTTTATTATGCAACATCCACTGTGATATTTTGGTACATCATTTTTTTTAATTATGCCTCATCCACAATGATCACTTTGGAACGTCAATTCTTTTTTTTTTATTATGCAAAATACTTTGTGATCATTTTGGAAAATCAATTTTTTTTAAATTATGCCTCATCCACAATGATCATTTTGGAACGTCAATTTTTTTTTTTTTTTTATTATGCAAAATCCACTGTGATCATTTTGGAACACCAATTTTTTTTAATTATGCCTCATCCACAATGATCACTTTTGGAACGTCAATTTTTTTTTATTATGCAAAATCCTTTGTGATCATTTTGGAAAATCAATTTTTTTTTAATTATGCCTCATCCACAATGATCATTTTGGAACGTCAATTTTTTTTTATTATGCAAAATCCTTTGTGATCATTTTGGAAAATCATTTTTTTTAAATTATGCCTCATCCACAATGATAATTTTGGAACGTCAATTTCTTTTTTTTTATTATGCAACATCCACTGTGATAATTTTGGAACATCAATTTTTTTTAATTATGCCTCATCCGCAATGATCATTTTGGAACGTCAATTTTTTTTTTAAATTATGCCTCATCCACAATGATCACTTTTGGAACGTCAATTTTTTTTTATTATGCAACATCCACTGTGATCATTTTGGAACATCAATTTTTTTTACTTATGCCTCATCCACTATGATCATTTTGGAACGTCAATTTTTTTTTTTATTATGCGACATCCACTATTCGAATATTCTCTTTGATTGCTTGTTACACTTCGTCATCCTCTTTTATTGTTTCTTCCGCCTCCACATCTTCTATTTTTGCATGTTCCACTTCGTTATCCTTTTAAAATGCTTCTTCAACTTCATATCCTCTTTAATTGCTTCAGTTACTTCATTATGCGCTCTACAAAATTGTGGTGTTTCATACAAAACTTCAATCGCTCACATTTCTAAACGGGAAGAGATAGCCCTAGCAAACTTGTACAAAATATTGGTATACATTTTTGGTGGAACTGTTTTTTTATTGTCATCCTTGACATCCTTTTTGAATGCTTCTCTCACTTCGTCATCTTCTTTGAATGTTTTTTCCACTTCGACATCATCTTTGACTGCTTCTTTAACTTCGATATCCTCTTTGATTGCTTCTCCCACTTCGATATCGTCTTTGACTGCTTCTTCCATTTCGATATCGTCTTTGATTGCTTTTTCACTTCGTCATCTTCTTTGAATGCTTCTACCACCTTGGTATCCTCTTTGATTGCTTACTCAACTTCAATTTCCTCTTTGATTGTTTCTGCCACTTCGATATCCTATTTGATTGCTTCTTCCACTTCAACATTCTCTTTGATAGTTTCTTCCACTTCGATATCCAATCAACAAATTTATGATTTTTCTTACAAAACTTTAATCGCTCGTATCTTCTAAACGGGAAGAGATAGCACTAGCAAACTTTGACAAAATATTAGTACAAATTTTTGATCATTATCATTTTACAACATACATTTATATTATGCAACGTCAATCCTGATCATTTTGGAACGGCCAGATTTTTTTTATGCAACGTTCATCATGATCTTTTTTGTAACGTTCAATTTTTTTTATACAACTATTATCATGATCATTTTTTTTTTCTCTTTGATTGCTTGTTCCACTTCGATATCCTCTTTGATTGCTTCTTCCACATTGATATCCTATTTTATTGCTTCTTTAACTTTGATATCCTCTACGATTGCTTGTTCCACTTCGATATCCTCTTTTATTCCTTCTTCATCTTCAATATCCATTGGATTGCTTCTTCATCTTTGATATCCTCTTTGATGGCATTTTCACTTCGGTATCCTCTGTAAGGGCTCCTTCCTCTTTGATTTCCGTTTGATTGCTTCTTGCACTGCAATATTTTCTTTGATTGCGTCTTCATATTCGATATCGTTTTTGATTGCATTTTTACTTCGATATCCTGTGATGGCTTCTTCCACTTTGACATCCTCTTTGATTGCTTCTTCCACTTCGATATCCGCTTTGATTGCTTGTTCCATTTTGATATCGTCTTTGACTATTTCTTTCACTTCGATATCGTCTTTGATTGCTTTTTTCACTTCGTCATCCTCTTTGAATACTTCTACCAACTCGGTATCCTCTTTGATTCCTTAGTCAACTTCAATTTCCTCTTTGATTGTTTTTGCTACTTCGATATCCTATTTGATTGCTTCTCCCACTTCAATATCCTCTTTGTTTACTCCTTCCACTTCGATATCATCTTCGATTTCCTTTTGATTGCTTCTTGCACTGCATTATTCTCTTTGATTGCGTCTTCATCTTCGATATCGTCTTTGATAGCATTTTCACTTCGATATCCTCTGTGATGGCTTCTTCCACTTCGATACCCTCTTTGATTGCTTTTTCCACTTCGATACCCTCTTTGATTGCTTCTTCCACTTCGATATCCTCTTTGATTGTTTCTTCCGCCTCGACATCTTCTATTTTTGCATGTTCCACTTCGTTATCCCTTTAAAATGCTTCTTCTACTTTCATATCCTCTTTAATTGCTTCAGTTACTTCATTATGCTCTCTACAAAATTGTGGTCTTTCATACAAAACTTCAATCGCTCGTATCTTCTAAACGGGAAGAGATAGCCCTAGCAAACTTGTACAAAATATTGGTATAAATTTTTGGTGGAACTGTTTTTTTATTGTCATCCTTGACATCCTTTTTGAATGCTTCTCTCACTTCGTCATCTTCTTTGAATGTTTTTTCCACTTCGACATCATCTTTGACTGCTTCTTTAACTTCGATATCCTCTTTGATTGCTTCTCCCACTTCGATATCCTCTTTGACTGCTTATTCCATTTCGATATCGTCTTTGATTGCTTTTTCACTTCGTCATCTTCTTTGAATGCTTCTACCACCTTGGTATCCTCTTTGATTGCTTACTCAACTTCAATTTCCGCTTTGATTGTTTCTGCCACTTCGATATCCTATTTGATTGCTTCTTCCACTTCAACATTCTCTTTGATAGTTTCTTCCACTTCGATATCCAATCAACAAATTTATGATTTTTCTTACAAAACTTTAATCGCTCGTATCTTCTAAACGGGAAGAGATAGCACTAGCAAACTTTGACAAAATATTAGTACAAATTTTTGATCATTATCATTTTACAACATACATTTATATTATGCAACGTCAATCCTGATCATTTTGGAACGTCCAGATTTTTTTTATGCAACGTTCATCATGATCTTTTTTGCAACGTTAAATTTTTTTTATACAACTATTATCATGATCATTTTGGAACATCCAATTTTTTTCTCTTTGATTGCTTGTTCCACTTCGATATCCTCTTTGATTGCTTCTTCCACATTGGTATCCTCTTTGATTGCTTATTTAACTTTGATATCCTCTACGATTGCTTGTTCCGCTTCGATATCCTCTTTTATTCCTTCTTCATCTTCAATATCCATTGGATTGCTTCTTCCACTTCGATATCGTCTTTGATTGCTTTTTTTACTTCGTCATCCTCTTAGAATGCTTCTACCACCTTGGTATCCTCTTTGATTTCTTCCTCAACTTTAATTTCCTCTTTGATTGTTTCTGCTACTTCGATATCCTATTTGATTGCTTCTTTCACTTCAATATCCTGTTTGATTGCTTCTTGCACTTCGAAATCATATTTGATTGCTGCTTCCATTTGGATATCTTCTTTGATTTGATTGCTTCTTCCATTTCGATATCGTCTTTGACTGCTTCTTACACATGGATATCCTTTTTGATCGCTTTTAACAGCTCGAAATCCTCTTTGATTGCTTCTTCGACAAAAACAATAACACGCGAGTTGCGTGCAACTCGCGCACTACGCAACCTCTAGTTATTATATTATATAAAGCTCGATTACCACTCACTGACTGACTGACTGACTGACTCATTGACATGTTTGTTCTCCCAGATGCCACCTCGTAGGGTGAAAATGTTTGGTGGGATCGTATAGAGGGAGTTCCGATGAGTTGGGAATAAATCCTAAAGTACCCCTTTTGTCCCCCATTCGCTCACATCGACCTCGTATCTCGGAAAGTATAGGTCTTAGAGAGTTGGTGCAAAAACTAATGTTGCAGAGGACATTTTTTTATATCCGGTTCCATGAAAAAAAAATTGTCTTTCATACAAAAAAAAAATTGTCCCATACAATATATTTCTGTATGAATACCGTAAACCGTATATTTCGTTTGCCGTAATTTTCATACTGTTTTTGTAGGGAGCCCACGGCTTGTGTGTACTATAAAATTACTGTAAATTTGCTTGATTCTATATAATGGTGGTGGAGGGACATGAGATAACTTTCATAGTTTTTTGCAAAGGTCATCATCATCATTTTGGAACATCCAATTTTTTTTTTTTTTTAGTATGCAACGTTCATCATGTTTATTTTGGAACATCCACATTTTTTTAATTATGCCTCATCCACAATGATCACTTTGGAACGTCAATTATTTTTTTTTTTTTATTATGCAACATCCACTGTGATCATTTTGGTACATCATTTTTTTTAATTATGCCTCATCCACAATGATCACTTTGGAACGTCAATTATTATTATTTTTTTTGTATTATGCAACATCCACTGTGATCATTTTGGAACATCGTTTTTTTTAATTATGCCTCATCCACAATGATCACTTTGGAACGTCAATTATTATTATTTTTTTGTATTATGCAACATCCACTGTGATCATTTTGGTACATCATTTTTTTAATTACGCCTCATCCACAATGATCACTTTGGAACGTCAATTTTTTTTTATTATGCATCATCCACTGTGATCATTTTGGAACATAATTTTTTTTTAATTTTGCCTCATCCACATGATCATTTTGGAACGTCAATTTTTTAATTATGCCTCATCCACAATGATCACTTTGGAACGTCAATTATTATTTTTTTGTATTATACAACATCCACTGTGATCATTTTGGTACATAATTTTTTTTATTATGCCTCATCCACAATGATCACTTTGGAACGTCAATTATTTTTTTTATTATGCAACATCCACTGTAATCATTTTGGTACATCATTTTTTTAATTATGCCTCATCCACAATGATCACTTTGGAACATAATTTTTTTTTTTTATTATGCATCATCCACTGTGATCATTTTGGAACATCATTTTTTTTAATTATGCCTCATCCACAATGATCACTTTGGAACGTCAATTATTATTATTTTTTTGTATTATGCAACATCCACTGTGATCATTTTGGTACATCATTTTTTTAATTACGCCTCATCCACAATGATCACTTTGGAACGTCAATTATTTTTTTTTTTTATTATGCAACATCCACTGTGATCATTTTGGTACATCATTTTTTTTAATTATGCCTCATCCACAATGATCACTTTGGAACGTCAATTATTATTATTTTTTTTGTATTATGCAACATCCACTGTGATCATTATGGTACATAATTTTTTTTATTATGCCTCATCCACAATGATCACTTTGGAACGTCAATTATTTTTTTTATCATGCAACATCCACTGTAATCATTTTGGTACATCATTTTTTTAATTACGCCTCATCCACAATGATCACTTTGGAACGTCAATTATTTTTTTTTATTATGCAACACATAATTTTTTTTAATTATGCCTCATCCACAATGATCACTTTGGAACGTCAATTATTTTTTTTTATTATGCATCATCCACTGTGATCATTTTGGAACATCGTTTTTTTTAATTATGCCTCATCCACAATGATCACTTTGGAACGTCAATTATTATTATTTTTTTGTATTATGCAACATCCACTGTGATCATTTTGGTACATCATTTTTTTAATTACGCCTCATCCACAATGATCACTTTGGAACGTCAATTTTTTTTTATTATGCATCATCCACTGTGATCATTTTGGAACATAATTTATTTTAATTTTGCCTCATCCACATGATCATTTTGGAACGTCAATTTTTTAATTATGCCTCATCCACAATGATCACTTTGGAACGTCAATTATTTTTTTTTTGTATTATACAACATCCACTGTGATCATTTTGGTACATAATTTTTTTTATTATGCCTCATCCACAATGATCACTTTGGAACGTCAATTATTTTTTTTATTATGCAACATCCACTGTAATCATTTTGGTACATCATTTTTTTAATTATGCCTCATCCACAATGATCACTTTGGAACATAATTTTTTTTTTTTATTATGCATCATCCACTGTGATCATTTTGGAACATCATTTTTTTTAATTATGCCTCATCCACAATGATCACTTTGGAACGTCAATTATTATTATTTTTTTGTATTATGCAACATCCACTGTGATCATTTTGGTACATCATTTTTTTAATTACGCCTCATCCACAATGATCACTTTGGAACGTCAATTTTTTTTATTATGCATCATCCACTGTGATCATTTTGGAACATAATTTTTTTTTTAATTTTGCCTCATCCGCATGATCATTTTGGAACGTCAATTTTTTTTTATTATGCAACATCCACTGTGATCATTTTGGAAAATTAATTTTTTTGTATCACAAATTTTTGGTGGAATCGTTATTTTACGGTCATCATCGCCCTTGCCATTATTTTGAATTCTTCTCTCACTTCCTTTTCGTTTTCGAATGTTTCTTCCACATTGATATCCTCTTTAATTGTTTCTATAACTTCGAAATCCTCTTTGATGGCATTTTTACTTCAATATACTTTTGAATTGTTTTTTCTATTTTTATATTTTCTTCAATTACTTCTCTTACTTCAATATCGACTCTTCAAAATTATGGGTTTTAATACAAATCTTAAATCGCTCGTATCTTCTAAACGGGAAGAGTTACGCGTAGCAAACTTTTACAAAATATTGGTACAAATTTTTGGTGGAATGGTTTTTTTAATACCATCATTGCGCTTGACATCCTTTTTGAATGCTTCTCTCACTTGGTCTTCCTCCTTGAATGCTTCTTTAACCTCGATATCCTCTATTTTTGCTTCTTTCACATTGATATCCTTTTTAATTGCTTTTTCTACTTATATATTTTCTTCAATTGCTTCTTTTACTTCAATTCCCACTCTACAAAATTATGGGTTTTAATACAAATCTTAAATCGCTCGTATCTTCTAAACGGGAAGAGTTACGCGTAGCAAACTTTTACAAAATATTGGTACTAATTTTTGGTGGAGTAGTTTTTTTAATACCACATTGCCCTTGACATCCTTTTTAAATGCTTCTTTCACTTCGTCTTCCACTTTGAATGATTCTTTCAACTCGATATCCTCTATTTTTGCTTCTTCCACTTTGATATCCTTTTTAATTGCTTTTTCTACTTATATATTTTCTTCAATTGCTTCTGTTACTTCAATTTCCACTCTACAAAATACAAATCTTAAATCGCTCGTATCTTCTAAACGGGAAGAGTTACGTGTAGCAAACTTTTACAAAATATTGGTACAAATTTTTGTTGGAATAGTTTTTTTAATACCATCATTGCCCTTGACATCCTTTCTGAATGCTTCTCTTACTTCGTCTTCCTCTTTAAATGCTTATTTCACCACGATATCCTCTATTTTTGCTTCTTCCGCTTTGATATCCTTTTTAATTGCTTTTTCTACTTATATATTTTCTTCAATTGCTTCTTTTACTTCAATTTCCACTCTACAAAATTATGGGTTTTAATACAAATCTTAAATCGCTCGTATCTTCTAAACGGGAAGAGTTACGCCTACCAAACTTTTACAAAATATTGGTACAAATTTTTGATGGAATAGTTTTTTTAATACCATCATTGCCCTTGACATCCTTTTTAAATACTTCTCTCACGTGGTCTTCCTCCTTGAATGCTTCTTTCACCTCGATATCCTCTATTTTTGCTTCTTCCACTTTGATATCCTTTTTAATTGCTTTTTCTACTTATATGTTTTCTTCAATTGCTTCTTTTACTTCAATTTCCAGTCTACAAAATTATGGGGTTTCATACAAAACTTAAATCGCTCGTATCTTTTAAACGGGAAGAGATAGCTCGAGGAAACTTTTACAAAATATTAGTATAAGTTTTTGGTGGAACCGTTTTTTTATTTTTATCATTGTCCTCGACGTCTTTTACTCAATTTCAATTTCCTCTTTGATTGTTTCTGCTACTTCGATATCCTATTTGATTGCTTCTTCCACTTCGATATCATCTTTGAATGCTGCGTCCACTTCGAAATCCTCTATGATTTCATTGCTTCTTCCATTTAGATATCGTCTTTGACTGCTTCTTACACATGGATATCCTCTTCGATAGCTTTTAACAGCTCGATATCCTCTTTGATTGCTTCTTCCACTTTGATATCCTCTTTTATTGCTTCTACCAATTCGATATCATCTTCGATTTCCTTTTGATTGCTTCTTGCACTGCAATATTCTCTTTGATTGCGTCTTTATCTTCGATATGGTTTTTGATAGCATTTTCACTTCAATATCCTCTGTGATGGCTTCTTACACTTCGATATCTTCTTTGATTGCTTCTTCCACTTCGATATCCTCTAAGATTGCTTCTTCCACTTCGATACCTTCTTTGATTGCTTTTTTCACTTCGTCATCTTAGAATGCTTCTACCACCTCGGTATCCTCTTTGATTGCTTACTCAACTTCAATTTCCTCTTTAATAGTTTCTGCTAATTCGATATCCTATTTGATTGCTGCTTTCACTTCAATATCCTGTTTGATTGCTTCTTGCACTTCGAAATCATATTTGATTGCTGCTTCCATTTGGATATCTTCTTTGATTTGATTGCTTCTTCCATTTCGATATCGTCTTTGACTGCTTCTTACACATGGATATCCTTTTTGATCGCTTTTAACAGCTCGAAATCCTCTTTGATTGCTTCTTCGACAAAAACAATAACACGCGAGTTGCGTGCAACTCGCGCACTACGCAACCTCTAGTTATTATATTATATAAAGCTCGATTACCACTCACTGACTGACTGACTGACTCATTGACATGTTTGTTCTCCCAGATGCCACCTCGTAGGGTGAAAATGTTTGGTGGGATCGTATAGAGGGAGTTCCGATGAGTTGGGAATAAATCCTAAAGTACCCCTTTTGTCCCCCATTCGCTCCCATCGACCTCGTATCTCGGAAAGTATAGGTCTTAGAGCGTTGGTGCAAAAACTAATGTTGCAGAGGACATTTTTTTATATCCGGTTCCATGAAAAAAAAATTGTCTTTCATACAAAAAAAAAATTGTCCCATACAAAATATTTCTGTATGAATACCGTAAACCGTATATTTCGTTTGCCGTAATTTTCATACTGTTTTTGTAGGGAGCCCATGGCTTGTGTGTACTATAAAATTACTGTAAATTTGCTTGATTCTATATAATGTTGGTGGAGGGGCATGAGACAACTTTCATAGTTTTTGCAAAGGTCATCATCATCATTTTGGAACATCCATTTTTTTTTTTTTTTAGTATGCAACGTTCATCATGTTTATTTTGGAACATCCACATTTTTTTAATTATGCCTCATCCACAATGATCACTTTGGAACGTCAATTTTTTTTTTTTTATTATGCAACATCCACTGTGATCATTTTGGTACATCATTTTTTTAATTACGCCTCATCCACAATGATCACTTTGGAACGTCAATTTTTTTTTTATTATGCATCATCCACTGTGATCATTTTGGAACATCATTTTTTTTTCAATTATGCCTCATCCACTATGATCACTTTGAAACGTCAATTTTTTTTTATTATGCAACATCCACTGTGATATTTTGGTACATCATTTTTTTAATTATGCCTCATCCACAATGATCACTTTGGAACGTCAATTATTTTTTTTTATTATGCAACATCCACTGTGATTATTTTGGTACATCATTTTTTTAATTACGCCTCATCCACAATGATCACTTTGGAACGTCAATTATTTTTATTTTTTTATGCATCATCCACTGTGATCATTTTGGAACATCATTTTTTTTAATTATGCCTCATCCACATGATCATTTTGGAACGTCAATTTTTTTTATGATGCAACATCCACTGTGATCATTTTCGAAAATCAATTTTTTTTTGTAGCACAAATTTTTGGTGTAATCGCTATTTTACGGTCATCATCGCCCTTGTTTTTTCGAATGTTTCTTCCACATTGATATCCTCTTTAATTGTTTCTATAACTTCGAAATCCTCTTTGATGGCATTTTTACTTCAATATACTTTTGAATGGTTTTTTCTATTTTATATTTTCTTCAATTACTTCTCTTACTTCAACATCGACTCTACAAAATTATGGGTTTTAATACAAATCTTAAATCGCTCGTATCTTCTAAACGGGAAGAGTTACCCCCAGCAAACTTTTACAAAATATTGGTATAATTTTTGGTGGAATAGTTTTTTTAATACCATCATTGCCCTTGAGATCCTTTTTGAATGCTTCTCTTACTTCGTCTTCCGCTTTGAATGCTTCTTTCACCTCGATATCCTCTATTTTTGCTTCTTCCACTTTGATATCCTTTTTAATTGCTTTTTCTACTTATATATTTTCTTAATTGCTTCTTTTACTACAATTTCCACTCTACAAAATTATGGGTTTTAATACAAATCTTAAATCGCTCGTATCTTCTAAACGAGAAGAGTTACGCCTAGCAAACTTTTACAAAATATTGGTACAAATTTTTGGTGGAATAGTTTTTTTAATACCATCATTGCCCTTGACATCCGTTTTGAATGCTTCTCTTACTTCGTCTTCCACTTTAAATGCTTCTTTCACCTCGATATCCTCTATTTTTGCTTCTTCCACTTTGATATCCTTTTTAATTGCTTTATCTACTTATATATTTTCTTCAATTGCTTCTTTTACTTCAATTCCCACTCTACAAAATTATGGGTTTTCATACAAAACTTAAATCGCTCGTATCTTTTAAACGGGAAGAGATAGCTCTAGGAAACTTTTACAAAATATTAGTATAAGTTTTTGGTGAAACCGTTTCTTATTTTTATCCTTGTCCTCGACGTCTTTTACTCAATTTCAATTTTCTCTTTAATTGTTTCTGCTACTTCGATATCCTATTTGATTGCTTCTTTCACTTCAATATCCTCTTTGATTGCTTCTTCCACTTCGATATCATCTTTGATTGCTGCTTCCACTTGGATATCCTCTTTGATTTGATTGCTTCTTCCATTTCGATCGTCTTTGACTGCTTCTTACACATGGATATCCTCTTCGATAACATTAAACAGCTCGATATCCTCTTTGATTGCTTCTTCCACTTTGATATCCTCTTTTATTGCTTCTACCAATTCGATATCATCTTCGATTTCCTTTTGATTGCTTCTTGCACTGCAATATTCTTTTTGATTGCGTCTTCATCTTCGATATCATTTTTGATAGCATTTTCACTTCGATATCCTCTGTGATGGCTTCTTCCACTTCGATACCCTCTTTGATTGCTTCTTCCACTTCGATATCCTCTTTGATTGCTTCTTCCACTTCGATATCGTTTTTGACTGTTTCTTCCACTTCGATATCGTCTTTGATTGCTTTTTTCACTTCGTCATCCTCTTAGAACGCTTCTACCACCTCGGTATCCTCTTTGATTGCTTACTCAACTTTAATTTCCTCTTTGATTGTTTCTGCTACTTCGATATCCTATTTGATTGCTTCTTTCACTTCGATATCGTTTTTGACTGTTTCTTCCACATCGATATCGTCTTTGATTGCTTTTTTCACTTCGTCATCCTCTTAGAACGCTTCTACCACCTCGGTATCCTCTTTGATTGCTTACTCAACTTTAATTTCCTCTTTGATTGTTTCTGCTACTTCGATATCCTATTTGATTGCTTCTTTCACTTCGATATCGTTTTTGACTGTTTCTTCCACATCGATATCGTCTTTGATTGCTTTTTTCACTTCGTCATCCTCTTAGAACGCTTCTACCACCTCGGTATCCTCTTTGATTGCTTACTCAACTTTAATTTCCTCTTTGATTGTTTCTGCTGCTTCGATATCCTATTTGATTGCTTCTTTCACTTCAATATCCTCTTTAATTGCTGCTTCCACTTGGAAATCCTCTTTGATTTGATTGCTTCTTACATTTCGGTATCGTCTTTGACTGCTTCTTACACATGGATATCCTCTTTGATGGCTTTTAACAGCTCGATATCCTCTTTAATTACTTCTTCGACTAAAAGAAAAACACGCGAGCTGCGAGCAGCTCGCGCACAACGCAACCTCTAGTATAAATTATAAAAATGTAATAATTAATAAGTGGCCTAGTGAGCGATGGATGACAGATAGTGTTGTCTGACCAAGTTTTTAAAGATAGGGAGAGATTTAGCGTGACGAATTGAGACAGGTAGGGCATTCCAGAGCCTGGTAGCCTGCAAAGTAAAAGAGGAACTATAAAATACTGAGGTATGATGGGGAGTTTTTAATTGAAGGGTTTCAGAGGAACGTAAGGGTCGAGAGTTGGAAAGGTGAAGAAAGTCAAAGCGTTCTTTGAGGTAGGACGGAGTAGAAGGGATGAGAAGGATGCTGTAAAGGAGGGAAAGGATGTGCGCATTCCGGCGAAGGCGGATAGGTAACCACTTAAGTCTGTGGCGATACTCTGAAATATGATCGTACGTGCGCAAGCCAAATATGAATCTAATAGAGAAATTCTGAAGACGCTCAAGCTTGTTGAGTTGATCTTCAGTTAAATCAAGATAGCTGGCGTCAGCATAGTCGAGAATAGGATGCAATAATGATTACACAAATACACAAAGGTTATCTGGAAGAGAATGCTCTTTAGCATTGAGTTCGCCTTTGTACTAATTTTATAAGTGCAATAAAGTATTTTCAATCAATCAATCAATCTAAAAAGATGTATGCATAATGATGGAGACCAGTGTTGCCATGAAGGTGCGCCCCCTATTTTTGATCGACAGTGCACCAGCCATTCGGCAGATTCATCACCATCATTATCCACAGCCTGACTTCACCCACTACTGGGTATATACCTGTCCTAGCTTGTGCCACTATCCGAGTCCTGTGCCAGGCTAATCCAGGTTTGACCCACAATGATTAACTATAAATAAAATAAAATAAATAAATAAATATCGCTGGACATTTCACACAGCGCTATCTAGCCCCAAACTAAGCAGAGCTTGTACTATGGTAACCAGATAAACTGATAGAATACTTACATACTTTTTTTGTAAATACATACTTATAATATATAGAAAAACACCCAGACACGGAACAAATATCTGTAGATCATGTAAACATTTGTTCCGCGGCGGGAATCGAACCCGCTACCTCCTGCGTCTCAGCCGGCTATACGCCCACTGCGCCACGGAGGCAGTCTACATACAATACTATATTATACTATATTATATTATATATATATACTATGTAGCATACAAATCCAAAAATTACGTTCTTCACCAACCAGTGGTATGGAAATAATAGCTTCCCATATTATAATAGGTACAATTATTTTTGACTATTGGACTTGATAAGATCTGATATTTAAAACGCCGTTTTACTTACCAATAATATTAAAGCTAAGTGTATAGTAACAGTTGATTGTTTCCCTAGGGACCAAAGTAATGTAAATAATAAAATGTTGAGGTTGAAATATTGGAACAACGTTTTCTTCACTATCATCATATAGGCCGACATTGCTAAACAGGCCTCTCCCAAAGATTTCTAAAGCGAGCGGTCTTGTGCAGCTTGCACCCAATGGCTCCCAGCAACTTTTATGGTTAGGTTAGGTGGTTTTTCAATCTACTAGGGGGCTATCCTTCACTGCACTTTCCAGTGCGTGGTCTCCACTCGAGAACGTTTCTGCCCATAGGGGTCGTCAGTTCTCCGAGCTTTGTGCCCGAAGCCACTTCCGCTTGATAATCCTCTGGAACTTCGGCTTGTACAACGATGTCCAAACGTATTTAGTGGCTGAATAGTTAAGCATGTTTATTCTCTAAATACGTTTAGGGATCGTTGTGTAAGCTGGCCTTAATGTTGATTTACTTACACCATTTAAAAACTAAACTTTGCATGTTCTGGTGTGTTCCGGTTGAAAGGGTATGGGTGCCGATGAGATTATTGGCATATGTCTTTTAATTTTTAGGTACCTACAATTATTTTACACACTGGTCTTAACTTGACCACCGCTTAAGATCAGATGGGCCATGGTTGGTTTTCATCTTATATTATAAAAAAAAACATAAATCCCTCAAAATAAAAATAAAAAATACTATTAACAAAAACTGTGGGTTTACATGGGATTACAAGATTTTGGCTTTTTTAACCTGACACACCAGAGGATTTAAACCACGTATATTAATTGGCATCTAAAAACCCTTAAAAATAAATAAGTTATAATTCTCTGGACAACGTTGAACATTTTTTCTCTCTAGGGACCAAATATTTATTTTGCACCCAGCTGCTAGTTCACTAATGTCATTTTCCATTTCAGCTAAGTGGAAAATAAATACTCTATTATCTTCAAACTCTTTTAATAATTTTCACAAAAAACAGAAAAATATGTATATAGTTTGGGAAACATTTCGCTCATTGTGCGGTTTTATCTAGTTTAGCATTATGCTAAAACTAATAACTGTTTTTATTTTGATCGAGTTGTTTTCAGTCGATTCTTTTAAGAGCTCCGATTACGTAAGAATGTTAATAATATTTTTGAAGCCACTTATTTCAAAGAGTGTTCCAGACGTATTTATATACCACATACTACTAAGGTGATACGACGTATCACGTACGAGTTACGACGTACGACGTATGTAATGTACATATTAGCTAACCAGCAGAAATTTCTTTTATAAAAAAAATTACTTTTCTTCTGCGCAGTCGGGTAAAAAGTAGCCTATATCCCAATGCGGATCATAATCTATCTGTTTATCAAATTTCATTGAAATCAGTCGGGCCCTTAAATCGTGAAAACGTAACAAACAGAAAGAGAGCCAGAGTTACTTTCCAATTTATAATATTAGTATAGATGAGCTTTATAAGATTTTTCTTCCTATTTCTTGTCTCTGTTCTCTTCTTGGATAAGCGTTTTGTTGATTGTTTCTTACAACGCTTTGTACGCTAACATTTAAACTTTTTTAACAGGGTCCTATAGATATATATATCAAAAATGTGACACTTTGCAAAGGGCCGAAGAGAAGGGATTGCAGCATCACTACTAGCAGAATAGTAAATGAATCTACCCTAGAGTTCAATATGACATTGAAAGACAACATCCCTAATATTAACGTAAATATATGACTCAATTTACATTGCTACGGAACGGAATGGAAGCGAATTTTTGTAACCAAATTGTACATAGCATAATGAACTTTATGTCACTTGTGTAACGTACAAACTAGATCAAGCCATTATAGGCAGCACGTCTTCATCCGGAGAATTCCCGCCAGATACATGTATTGAACTAGACAATGCAAGTTCATCTATTTTGCTCGCCTATCCTATGTTAGTTACCGTATAATAATTTTGATGACATTTAAAAAAGCTGTTTTTCAATATTACGTTATTACACATTTTAAAAAATATTTCTTGATTTACACGCGCATAAATATAGACTCAATTCTTATCTGTGGTAAAACTACTTGAAAAATGGCGCACGTAGACAATTTACAGCAATCCGGCCATAAATATGTGGTGCCTTTGAATCGGCTGATCGCGGTGTGTGCACGTCTCAACACTAAATAATTGGTCTCCAAAAATATTAACAGTTTTTGAAATAAATTGACGCACTTGCGTCGTCTAGTTCATTTATACATATCTGTGATTCCTACATTTTCCACGCATTTTCGAGAATGAGGGGTTTTCACGACCCTGTTTTTGTAACTGCTTACAGATGGCGTTGCTCTATCATAAGCTGCTTTACAAAGGAAAGTGAACTGTCAATGTCAATTGCCGTGTCAATATTATTTCCTAGACTTGAAATTAAAAAAAATATTTGTGTTGGTCTACACTACATGATGAAGTGAAATTGTTTTAATAAAATTATGATATTGTGTCTTTGATATTTTGGCTTAAAAACTATATTTTTTGCGGCTTATCTCTGCGCTATCTATTAGTTGAAACTAGTTGTTGTTTTTTATCGTAAACGAAAACCCCTCAATTCTGCAGCTACCATTTCGCAGCTTGAAGTTCCTTTGTTTGATCTCAGATGCCTTATAATTTGTTTCAGGGTTATTTGTACGCAATATTTAACAGAAAGCAAACTGTTCTCCTTCAAATGAAAAAACTATGCACCCATACATTTTTTCGACCTTTAATGGAGAAGTTTCTAAAGTTACAGAACTGCAGTATATTAAAAGTGAGTTTAGTATACCAATTAATGACAATTTTTTTATTGATAATAGTCAAGAGAAAGACCACTACCTCACATGATGGAAAGTGATGGGCAGGTCAAAGATAGAGCATGCATGAAAATAACCTGTTTAATCTGGACTTGATAAAGATTAAGATAAATTACCTCAAAAAAAAGACGCTGGAAGCAAGTTCCACTCATTAAGTCACGATTCCACTCCTAAGCAGGATGTGAACGCAGAAACTACGTACGTTAATGTTTTTTGTCAAAAAATGAAAATAAAATAGAATTTGCTATTTTATTTTTCATCAAGTCATTCATCAAGTGATGTTGATGTGTTTTGTTGTTCATCTTTAGTTTCTAGTAATTGCGAAATTTCTGATATACATCATAGAAGCGATAAGACTACCTATTTAAATATTTGCTTTGTGTCCTCTAATTTATACTTTGTATGTTATTTTTTGGTAAATATTAAAATCTTCTATTAACTTATTCAAATGTAATGCAAGTAAGTGAGTAACGTGTTTCTCATCAGTTCTGTATGATACTCTGTATCTTATTATATTCTTGATAGCTGTTGTGGTCTATCAAATGATCTGCGCCCTTCATTTGCCCACCACTCAGTCGTCGTCCATTTGCCATTAGTCTTCTTTATTAAATGATCAATGGTATTTATTTCAGGGAAACTACCACAATATAGCAAATATTAGGGAGCTGGCTAATAATTACTACGGCGGCTCGTTTTTTTATGGGACACGAACGTTCAAGACGCTCATATACGGTGCCGATTGTAATGTTTCCTGCTGCATAGTCGACGTTGCTTTTACTCCTAAGCATAAGAAAACCTAAATAAGCTTTATGTATATTTATATTCATATCTCACTGTTGGGAAAAGGCTTCTCTCATCCTTTCCAATAACAAAAAATTATTATAATGCTTATATTTATATATTTATTTTTCGTTATTATTTTTAGTAGTAAGTAATTTATTATTTAACTGTTAATAAATGCTATAAATAAGCTTTGCAATTTTGATTTGCACATTTAATATTTCAAAATGTAGGAATAAATGAAATAAAATGAAGTTATAAGTCATATGCCAACAAAGTTTATAAAATGATGTCTAATTATTGAATACTGACCATTGCGAGCGAATGCCCATTTCGCTCGTTTTAGCGTGAGCATAGTAAATCCTTACAACGGCCTACGATGCAACACGATGCAACTTTATATGCACGATGCTTCTTTATAGGAAGAGAACAACAGCTACAGCCAAGTTATTTGAGATCCTAACTTACCTACTTGATAGTATTTTTATTTTACAGTGTTATGCGAACACATACGGAAAATGTCAAGATTTTTAAAATCATCACAAAAATTTCAAGCCTAGACGGGACTTGAACCCGCCACCTCCCTCTTGATACGAGGAAGGTGATTCCTTGTATCAAGAGATAGGCTACGGGGTTCAAGCCAATTTCATTAGGCTTGAAATTTTTATGATCATTTTAAAAATCTTACCTACTTGATTTCCTAACTACAGGTTTAAAAATAAAAGAGTGGTTTAGTGCTCAAAAACGAATTAGAACATTACGACACTTATCGACTGTCTCTATGAATGCACTGTAGGTGGAGAACACGCAGTCTGTAGTCTGAAAAGCTCAGAAACACAGGTAGATGTGACCTTATGTGTATGGACTAGTAAAAATAGTTCACTAGATATCGCGAAAATAGTTCACTAGATCCAGACAACCTTTGGATGGACAGGATAAACAAAAATCAAAAGACGATGGTGTAAGAGTACCTTTAACATACATAAATAGAATCCATAAAATAAAACATACCTATTGATTATACTAATAAACATAAACTTAAATACATACAAATAATATATAAATAAACTACACTACATATGGCGGATAAATAACATAAACACTAACTAGCAGTTACGAGACAACGAAAGGAAATGGTTGTATGTTGTATTGTACCTTGACTTTGAAAATAGGAAGAGATTGGGACATCCTTATGGACAAGGGTAAGGCGTTCCACAGTCGCACAGCTTGTACTGTGAAGGAGTCACCATAAAATTGTGAACTATGGACGGGAGGTCGAAGCTGTAGAGCTTCGGAAGAACGAAGGTTTCGAGAATGTGCCTGATACATACATTCAAAACGCTCCTTTAGATAATAATGAGAAGTGTGAGTAAAGAGAATGTTAAAAAGAAGTGATAGAATATGTGCATTCCGGTGAAGACGGATAGGGAGCCACTTGAATTTTGCGCGAATTTCTGAGACACGGTCAACAGGTTTTGCTTCAATTTATAAGTATTCTTCATCGTCATCACAGCCGGCAGTTCAATTTCCATTCAAAATCATATTAATTTCATGACATTGACATCATTCGGCAGATTCTGGATTTGTACAATATGACAATATGATTTGTACATCATCAAGATACAAGATATTTATTTGCATAAACAAGTGTACAATAAATAATCACCATCATCATCCACAGCTTGACCTCACCCACTACTGGGTATAGACTTGTCCTTGCCTGATCTATTCTCCCCAGTCCTGTGTGCCAGGCTCACCGATAATTGACTATGTAGCATACAAATCTAAAATTATGTTTTTCACCAACCAGTGGTATGGTTTATTTTAATGCCTGGAAATAATAGCTTCCCATATTATAATACAATCACTTTTGGCTATTTGATTTGATAAGATCTAATGTTTAAAACGTACATGCTACTTACCATCCTATGTAAAGCTATCTGTATAGTAACAGTTGATTGTTTCACGAGGGACCAAAGTAATGTTAATAATAAAATAATGAAGGTGAAATATATAAGAAATATAGGACGACACTGCTAAACAAAGACTTTTCCCAAAGATTTTTAGAGTGACCGATCTTCTGCAGCCTACACCCAACGGCTCTCAGCAACCTTAATAGATACAAGGTTGTATTTTTAAAACTTTCACGATCACTATACATAATTACTGATTTAAACGGTTAATCGAGTATTTACCTTTTTTATTTGTCATCCCGAAGTTTGGACTATGTTGCAACAGCCGTGGTTGCGGGCAGACTTTCTAAGGTTGTTTTTAAATCTAGTGGGGGCCGTCTCTCACTGCCCTTCCCAGCGTGGTGTCCACTTGAGAACGTTTCTGCCCAAAAGATCCATAAGTTCTCCGAGGTATGTGCCCAGAGCCACTTCAGCTTGCTAATCCTCTAGGGCCTAGAGTCTAGGCTATTAAAATAATGTTGTTTTACTCACACTATTTACAAACTAAGCTTTGCATAGCTGTATTCCAGTTTGAAAGGCGGGTATCAGAGAGATTGACTGCACATGGAGACTTTTCATCTTCATGTTTCGGGATCATCTTTATGTTACGGTGACATGTAGGGCGAAATGTAACCTGCGAGGTAATATAATCATTTTAATTAGCTGTATTGGATGATGTGTTTTTAATTTAACCGCTTAGCATCAGATGGGCCTAAGATGGCATATTCATCTGAAACTATAAAAAAACTTAAATCGACTGGATTACAAGATTTTGTCTTTTTTAACTTGTCGACCACCAGGATATAAATACAATGGACTTTTCCGTATAATAGCAGTTGGTGTTAATTGACTAAGTTTTTTTAGTAGTACCACCATTACCACCATACCGATTTCTGTTACCAAACAGCTTTGCTGTATTTTGGTTTATAGAGTATGGTTGCTGGTGAAATTACAGGCACATGAGCCTTTGCACCTCTACGACTCAAGTTGATGGACACAGGGCAGTACATCATAGGGCACATTTCTAAAGAGCGTGACCTACGAGGCAATTCTGTTATAGGCGATGGTTAAATTTTGACACCAGGTGGGCCATAAGCTGGTTCAGGTACATATTTGAACATATTGGAAGTTACACTTAAATGTCCGTATAATCTTAGCTCAATATTTTTTGAGTATTAACTTATTTTTATTTATTTATTAAGTGCAGATGAGACATTTTTGACAAAGAATTGACCCTTAAAACCCTAAATACTTAAAATATTACTTACAAGATTAATACTAAGACAAAATCCTCAACATTTCATATTTTCTCTCTAGGGAGCAAATGTTTATTTTGCGCCCCCGCTGCTCATTTTTCATGTCGGCTAAGTAGAAAATAAATACTCTACTAAATAGGTAATACTTTTCACAAAATAATAACAATGAACACAATTTAGTTTCGGAAACATTTCGCTCATTGTGCGCGGTTATATCTGGTTTTGCATTATGCTAAAACTAATAACAGTTTTTATTTTGATCTATTTTGAGTTGTTTTCAGTCGATTCTTTTAAAAGCTCCGATTACGTAAGCCTTTTTTTGAAGCCATATTTTTCAAGCTCTTGTTCTACTCGCATCGCTTTATTCCAAATTTATTTATTATCTACGTATGAACGTATTTACGTACTAGCTGACCAGCCCGCACGCGCACTTGTCGTTTCTCAATAAAAACATTACCCTCCTTCTGCGCAGTTGAGTAAAAGTATCATATGTCTCCATCCCAGTCATAACTTATCTATATACCAAATTTCATTGAAATCGGTAAAGCCGTTTAGTCGTGAAATCGTAACAAATAGACAGAGAGAGGGACTGAGCTACTCCCGAATTTATAATATTTATAATATTGTGATGTTCTATCTATAACATGGTGATAAGGGCATAATAATAATAATAAAGGCATGATTTTAGAGACGTTGCACCTTGCGTGGCACGTTGTGTGGAGCGTTCCACGTTGTGAATACGCGTGGGCTTCGAGCAACGCTTCATATCAAGCAAACGCTTCAACATGAACGGTCTCATACATACGAGTTTTTAGCGCAACGAGGTTGCACCACGCGATGCGCATCACGCCGCATCTTCTTAAATATGCTCTTAAATAATACTAGACTTCGATAAGTTTTAGCAAGTTACTTACAAGGGGATTCCCTAATCTAAAATAACAGACTCCAAGTTATGGGAGCTACAATCAAGATTTTACTTGCTAATAACACACTCTAAAATTTGAAAGACCTATTCTCTTCAAATTAAAGTATGGAAATAAAAAACGAAAGAGAGAATGCGAATCAAAATAGATGCATGTTAAAATTATATACATAGACTATAGAGACGTTATATGCGTTTTCTTCCTGTTTCTTCTTTCTCTTCTCATTTTAGACAAGCGTTTTGTTGACTGTTTTCTTACAGTGCTTCGTACACTAATATTTAATTATAACATTTTTACTAGGGTCCTATAGATATATATATCAAAAATGTCACACTTTGCAAAGGGCCGAAGAGAAGGAATTGTAGCATAAATACTGGGAGAATGGTAAATGAATATACCCTAGAGTTCAATATGACATTGAAAGAAAACATCCCTAATATTAACGTAAGTATAAGGTTCAATTCACTTTGCCGCGGTTCCTAATGGAAGCAAATTTTTGTAACAAAATTGTATACTATACTAGCAAAGAGAAAATAGCATAATGAAATTTATGTCACTTGTGTAACGTACAAACTAAATCAAGCCAACAAACAGGTCACACATCTTATTCCGGAGAATTCCCGCGCATTCTAGGGAATTCCCGCAGCCACGATTACGCAACTATGTACGTTATACAATTGACATAAAGTTTGTTATGCTATGTATAATTTACAGTTGTTACAAGAATTCGCTTCCATTCCTTTCCACGGCAATGTAAATTGAGCCTTAGTGAAACAAAACCAATGGAATTTTTATTCGAATTCCCACATAAAATTTTGTGCAAAACACTTGCTCAATATGGTGAAGGATAGCATTGTAAATAAACCCACGGCTAAGTTGTATAGGAGCAGTACAAGCGCACTGCATCTGAAATCCTATCCCAGGCCGTCTTAGTGACGGCTGCGTTCTTCAGCCAGCAACCAGTTAGTACTGCAACTTGCCACCAGGGCGCCGTATATCTTCTACTGATTTCAGTAGTATTTAGCGAATTTATATTCCGGCAAAATGCATGTCAAAATGAGAACAGTCGTAAGGATCTTTCGTTAACAGATGCTCTATTTTGTTCCAGGGTTATTTGTTCGCAATAATTGACACGAAGCAAACTGTTATTCTTCAAATGAAAAAACTATGTACCAATACATTTTTTCGCCCTTTAATAGAGAAGTTTGTAAAAATAAAAAACTGCATTTTAATAAAAGTGAGTGAAGTATACCTAATAAGACAATTTTTGATTGATTAAAGTGCTCCGATAAAAAAAATACGCTAGAAGTGAGTTCCTCATTAGGTATTCGAACTAAACTAAAAGTTGAAAAAATTCTAAAAAAAATTGTTACGAACAGCACAGATACCAAATAAAAAAAATATCCAGTGCTAAATAAAGTAAAATTTATGACTTGTATTGTAGATCACGCACCTTAGGAACGTACCCTGCGATACACTGATCTGCGTCCATCAACTTGAGGTATATAGGCATAAGCCTCATGCGCATGTAATTTCACTGGCAACCATACCCTTCAAATCGAAACACAGCAATATACATGTATACCGAAAAGACCACCCATTTTACTATTTGCTTTGTGTCTTCTATTTTGTATGTATTTTAATGTCTTTTCATTCATTAAATGTAATGCAAGTTAGAGAGTAATATTTTTCTCATCAGTCCTGTGTAAGAGTCTGTATCTAATTGTATTCTTGATGGCTGTCTTGGTCTATCAAGTGATCTGCGCCATTCAGGTGCCACCACTCAGTAGCTGTCATTTATTTGCCGTCTTTCTTCCTTATTAAATTATCAACGGTATATGTCTATTGCAGGGAAACTACCACTCTGTTATCAACGTTCAGGAGCTGGCGACTAATTACTACGGCGGCTCGTTTTTTTATGGGACACGAACGTTCAAGACGCTCATATACGGTACCGATTGTAATGTATCCTGCTGCATAGTCGACGTGGCCTTTACTCCGAAGCATAAGAAAACCTAAAAAAGGTTTATATTTCTATTCATGTCCCACTGATGGGCAATTGCCTCTCTCATCCTATCCAATAAATAAAATAAGTTATAATTATATAATATAATCATGGTTGTAGATAATTTATTAAATAACTGTAAAATGTATCTTGTAAATTTTGATTTGTTTAAGCACATTTTATAATTTTAAAGGTACGAATAAATAACATAAATAATGATGTCTAATTTAATTGAAAACTGGCCATTGCCTGCGATTCATTTTTAGTGTCAGCGTAATAAATCCCTACAATGACCCAAGATACAACACGATGGTTTTAACTGTAGCATTGCAACCCCTTTCTTTAATTAAATTCAAGTTATTTGAGATCCTAACCTACCTACTTAATTTCCTACCTAACGGTTTGAAAATGAAAGAGTGGTTGCATGAATGAAAATCTAACGCACTGCAGGTGCAATGAAGATGAGAACACGCAGTAACAAGCAGTCTGTAGTCTGAATAGCTCGGAAGCACGGGTGAATGTGTACATATTTTTTTTAGCAAAGTAAAAAAGCAAAAGTAGCAAAGCAAAGCACGGAAAATGGAAAACAATCAATAACGAAACTAAGAGACAAAAATGGTATAATGGATGGCGAGAGAAATAAAATCATAGATATTTGTACCGACTTTTATAGTTCCCTTTATTCCGACCCATCTACAGGTTCCTCTACGGTAAACAATACTCTTGCTCGGAAAACATAGCGCCAATAACGGGTTTGGAAGTTCATCGCGCTCTAAGTAGCATGAAATATAGCAAAAGTCCTGTGAGGAAGATATCACCATCGAAGCCCTGAAAATAGGAGAACCTGCGCTGCTTCCTCATATTACCAACTTTTTTAACTCAATACTGCATGTGTACATTATGGGGTAGTGAAAATAGTTCACTAGCCGTCGCGAAGAGGCTCGAACCATGACGCCATCTGTAGGTCTCGGCATCCATATGCCGAGTATATGGTAGTAGAGAAGGATTCAGTATCTAGGGTCCAAGGGGGAGTTGAGATGACTCCTGGCTCGAGGGTATTTTGATCAGGCTCCAGCCTGTAAAACTGCTTGAGAACTGTTTTGGAAGTTAAATAAAATGTTTATTTTATACTCTGGAGGCGCCACGAAATAATTGTATCTATTTATTTTCTTCCCGTTATTTTTCCTTTTCATAGTGGTTTCAGACCTCCTTGTAAGTATTAGTTTCAGACTAACACAACGATGGGTCGTCCACATTGTTCCTTGTTGTTGCTTGTTATAGTATTCAAAAATGGTTTTGGCCAGAAGTTTCAATCGACGAAAAACCTTCCAAAGAAGGTGTCAAATCAAATCACAGAAAGGTGTCCAACGGGAAACGTGAATATGTAACGAAAACTTAAAAAATAGAGTGATAGAGATATCACATTATGCCTTATGCATTATGCAGCGAAAATACACTATTTTTGATTTCATACTCCGAAGAAAGTTGATGTGAAGTAGCCAAAGAACAAGTGGCCACGACATACGCCCGCTATGATACAACCAATTAACTTTAATATTGCATTTTTATTATTGCTTATCCATTGCCACATGGTTGGAAATAAAGTTTAGTAAATTAATTAATTGAAACTGGATAGAATAGGTAAGGTAATTATTAGGGTGTCCCTTATTTTTCAAAGTTTATATTTTTTAACGCATAGGTCTTAGTTTTGTTCATTAGTACCTAAAACACTCGGGAATTAATTTTTACCTTATTTGGAGAACGGAAACCCGTGCCGACTTGCATCGAATCATGTTCATACAAGTTACGCGGAAATAGCGGCGCGTACTCGCCGTATTTGTCATTTGTTATTAGTTAATCTCGTGATGAACACATATTGTTTTACATTAAAAAATGGCAGTGGAATTAAGAAGCAATAAAAAAAGTATTTTCTTAGTAGGTGACTTGAACTATCAAATAACTGGGGCAAAGTTACCGTCTAACCGTCAAGTTCTTGCAGTCCTCTTTTTTAACATTCGTGAAGTTAAATTGAGTGTTAGTGAAAGCGCAAATGTCGTCGTTCGAGAGTGTATTATATTCTGGGAAAAAGCTAGAATCCCTACCAGAGCTATTCCTAACTGCGTAAAGAAACTTGTGGATCTTCACCATGCTTGGAGAGAGTTGCAAAAAAATTCCAAAAAAACACAAGATATTTACAAGCACCGTGAGAAGGACTTTCAAAACAATTTAGATAATTTATTCGACATAGCACACGCTAATGCTTTGGAATGGATGAAAATAGAAGAAGATAAAATCTTTTTACAAAAGCAAAGAGAACAAGGGCGTCCAGGATGTTTAGCCGGTGTAGATAAAAAGTTAGCTGAGAAAGAAGAAAGATCCAGACAGAGAAAATTAAAAGAAGAGAAAAAAAGACATGATCAAATCTGTTCCGAGAGTTTATCTTTATCTTTAACTACACAAGATCTTATTGAGACACCAGGATATCCCGATCAACCTACCAGCTCTGATGAAAGCATCGACAAACCCTTACCGTCAACATCTCAAACGGTAAGTTCTGGAAGTATTACAAAAAGGGGAAGGAAAGATTTCATCACTCCTAAATTAGTTGCAGCTTTGGATAGATGTCAATTAAGCATAAGAGATTCCGTATATATACTTCAGGCTGTAGTGGAAGCCCTAGATCTTAGTAGTGATGATTTCCCGATAAACAAGTCGTCTATTCAACGCATTCGTACAAAGACTAGAAAAGATAGAGCGGAATCTATAAAATCAGATTTTCAGAATAATTTACCTGAAAGTGTGACCGTTCATTGGGATGGAAAATTATTACCTGGACTGGACGTAAGAAGTTCTAAAGAAGAACGCCTGCCAATCCTTATATCATTTGAAGAAAAGGAACAACTTTTGGCTGTGCCTAAGCTGGAGAGCTCTTCTGGTCAAGATCAAGCTAAAGCTGTGTTAAACGCACTTTATGACTGGAACCTCGAGGACAAAGTACAAATAATGTGCTGTGATACAACTGCATCTAATACAGGGCGATTGAAAGGAGCTTGTGTACTTTTGGAACAAAAGCTAGACAGGGAATTATTACTCTTTGCTTGCCGCCATCACGTTTACGAACTGGTTTTAAAGTGTGTATTTGAAACAAAAATCCACCAAATAACAAATAGCCCTGATATCCCGATGTTTAAAAAGTTTAGAGACAGCTGGAATACTATTAATTCTGCTGCTATTGAAACACACAGCCACATCGTCACACAACATTTTTGTAATACAAAAATTAAAGAACTGTTGACATTTTATAATGAAGAACTGCAAAAATCTATTGTACGTGACGATTATCGAGAACTGATTGAACTGTCTATTATTTTCTTAGGAGGCGATAGTGAGAAAAAAAATTAAAATAAGACCTCCTGGAGCAATGCATCAAGCAAGGTGGATGGCAAGAGCTATTTACTGTTTGAAAATATGTTTGCTGCAATCTCAATTCAAAATTAGCGCCAAAGATAAACGAGCACTCCAAGACATTTGTTTATTCATTGCAGTTGTATATGTGAAATCATGGCTGGGATGTAGTCTGGCGGTGAAGGCACCAAATCAAGATTTGTCCTTTTTAAAAAGGCTTAAGGAATACGAAACTATTAACAAAGAGATCTCCCAAGCAGCTTTGAAAAAGTTTAGTCAACATCTTTGGTACTTGTCAGAAGAAATTACTGTTTTGTCACTCTTTGATGATGAAGTTGATGAAGCAACCAAGAGAAGTATCGTAGAGAACTTACAAAGAGAGAGTTTGTATGATTCTGGGAAGAGATACATTCCATCGAAGGAAAAGTTGTTAAAGTTAGCTATTAATCATTAATTAAAAAAAAAACATGTAAAACGATCTAACGCTAAGCTTACTTTACTATGTCTTAAATTGTTTTAATAAACTGATAATAATACTGTCTTGTCTATTGTTACAGGAAAATCATTGAGTGATTTTGTGTCTATCAAGAGCAGAAAATTATTTTCTCGTTTAAAAATTGATGATAACTTCTTGGAGAAACCTGTTTCTACGTGGGAAGAAGATGTTGCCTATTTACAGGCAAAAAGAAAGGTTTTTTCTTTAAGGGCAGTGAATGATACAGCTGAAAGAGCTGTAAAACTTATGCAAGATTTTCATGGTTTAATTACTGCAAAGGAAGAACAGAAACAATTTTTACTACGCTGTGTACAAGAGCACAGAAATCTTTATCCAGACTGTAACAAAGAGACCCTTAAAAGAAAATATCCTTGCTAATCTGTAATTTTATGTTCTTTTAATAAATAAATACCTATTTTCTTACTAAATTTTTATTATTGTTTTTATAAAATATAAATATTTCATTTTGTTTAGTTGAATATCGAAAAGGGTCAAAGGCAGCTATTTTCAAAATCTTTACGGCCTTGTCGGCACGGGTTAATGTTGACATAGGAAGATAAAATTTTGTATTTAAGTAGATCTGGGTAGTTTAAAAAGAATTACGGGGTATGCATTTCGATATCCGAAAAAAATTTTTTTCACGTATATAAGGGACACCCTAGTAATTATGTTAGAAATTAAGTTGACTATAATATATTATTATGACGACCTCCGTGGTGCAGTGGGCGAATAGCCGGCTGCGATGCAGGAGGTAGCGGGTTCGATCCCCACCGCGGAACAAATGTTTGCATGATCTACAGATATTTGTTCCGGGTCTGGTTGTTTCTCTATACATATATTATAAGTATGTATTTACAAAAAAAATGTATATAAGTATTCTATCAGTATTTTTTTGACTCCTGTAACGCCACATGACATTATACAGATAATAAATTCATTAAAAAATACAAATAGTGTAGGGTTTGACGGTATTTCTACAAAAATTATTAAAGACACAGCTTTGTATATATCCCCTATACTGTGCCACATTATAAATAACTGTTTAGAACAAGGTATTTTTCCTAATACTCTTAAACTAACAATAATAAAACCTTTGCATAAAAAAGGACCACGAGACGAAGTGGGTAACTATAGACCGATAGAACTAATTCCAGTATTTTCCAAGATAATAGAAAAAGTTATTTATAAAAAACTGTACAACTACTTTGAAAGTAACAATATTTTTAGTAATTACCAGTATGGATTTAGACAGGGCCGGTCTATCAATAAAGCAATTTATGATTTTCTGTATCAGATAATGACAAATAGAGATAAAAACAAAACGGTCATGGCTCTATATATGGAAATGACCAAAGCGTTTGACCACGTTAAACATAATGTTTTACTGCATAAACTTGACATTTATGGTATCAGAGGTACGGCAAATAAACTAATAAAGTCTTACCTTAGTAATAGAACTCAAGTGACCCAGGTTAGTAAAATATGTCCTAAAACACACATTGAAACAACATATGAATCAGTTGCTAGAATAGTATCCCATGGTGTTCCCCAAGGAAGCGTCCTAGGCCAACTCTTATTTCTAATTTAAATGACTTGCCTCAAATAACTAATCACTCTATGACTCTATTCGCCGATGACAGTACTATTTTATTTATTAATGATAAGACACATAATTTTCAGTTTGACATTAATTCAACTTTGACATCTTTTATCAATTGGCTATCGACGAATAATTTGAATATAAATTTGACTAAAACATTTCTTATGAATTTTAAACATAGTAATTCATATTTAGACATTGATATTAACTACCTTGGCACTAAAGTTAATGAAGTAGACATAACAAAATTTTTGGGACTTACAATTGACAATAAATTAAATTGGAAAATACATATTGATAATGTGTGTAAACGATTAAAACAATTTTCATATGCTCTTTTTAAGTTAAGTAAAGTATCAAATATATCCACTCTACTTACTGCCTATCATGGGTATGTATCGTCGATCTTGCGATACGGAACTATTTTTTGGGGGAACTCGACGGAAAATCTAGAGGATAATTTTATTAAATTAAAAATACTTACACTTCCAGCAATTTACATTAACGAAGTATCTATTTTTGTAAAAAGTAACCTCGAACTATTTGAAGAGTTTGCAGTTGGAAGCCGCTTAGAAGGTAATTTAAAAAATGTACCATGTAAAACGCAATGGCTACGTAGCAGTGTGTTCTGTATGGCTCCTACTATTTACAACTAATTCCAAATTCTGTTCGCTTGCTCTCCAATAATGAATTTAAGAGCAAGTTGAATGATATTCTAGTTAAAAAGCATATTACACTGTAAAATAATTTCTTAATGACCAAAATATTATTTAACATTATTTTATATAAATCCATTATTGTTGCAATTACTTTTAATTTATTGACATCTCCATTTGACATAACTATTATTATTCTACATGATTGTGATTATTATTGTTGTTATTTATGCAAATCTTTTGACATTTTTCTTGAATTTTTAATAACTGTTTTCTCTATTTGATTTAATGTGATTCTGAATTGTATTAATTTTATCATCGACAAAATATGTAATATCAAGATAAATATTGTAGTAATTAATAAAATTGTTATATAAATGTTTGTACGCCTAAATGGCAGAACCTAGAATAGTGCTATTTATAAGTTCAACCATCAATCATGTATCTAGGTTCACGAACAATAAAGAATTATGAATTATTATGAATTATGAATTAATTATGAATTATGAATCAGTTATCTGGTTTCCATAGTACAAGCTCTGCTTAGTTTGGGGCTAGATAGCGTTGTGTGAAAAGTCCAGCAATATTATTGTATTAGGTTTAGGCCTGTGTTCCGTATCGGAGTTGATTGGAAGTAGATTAGACAATTTGGAGGGTACATCAAAATCTCATTTTCTGGATATACCCTCATAGGCTGCGCGAAGTGACATACCAAAGTGACGGCCAACGCGTCTCTCTCTACGGGCCGACTTCTCACGCGCGCCTCCCTCATTGCAAGCACCTACTCAATAATATGTAATAGTGTACAGCGTCCGCTGCTGGCGGCTAAGTGGTAGTTTTCGCACTTGTTACATCCCTCGAGAAGACGACATACATCTATCATCCACAGCAGCCTATGGATAGAAGAATCACGGTAATGTTATCTATACAGTATTCTGTCTTCATACAAACGGCCGGAACGTGAGTTATACCTACGCTTCTCGTATTCAGTACCCACTCGGTACCCAACCAGTCGCAAATGCGCCGCAGCACGGGTAATGTCGTTGCCGCAGTGACGAACGCTGTGATTTTTTTTTTTGTAAGCAGTAAGCGTGCGATTTGTGAGTACATATTTTATTGAATTAAGTACAAGTACTAACTTAATATGGCAAAGAGCACGAATAGACTATATTGTGCTGTTTTTGGTTGTTTTGTGTTGCGGATTTTTTATAAGTACTATTAAATTTAAAAATAAAGCTTTTCTTACGTCTCAGTCGAGGCGCAAATATTTCCCTGTATCATATTTATAAGGGTGGATTTTTTATTAAATCTACTAATTAAAAAAACACACATGTATCTTTATCGAACATTTCTTATTTCATTCACTACGAATTTCATTTTTTTTTTATAAAATATACAATCACAAAACTATAAAGAAATTCAAGTAGGTGGATGAAATTAAAATACTGCAGGCGGGCAGCCCTATCGCGTGTTTACATACCACGCGGGTGTAGGTAAAAAATTTAAGGACAGGGCTGAGTTACAATACTGTATGTTTATCATTACCGTGGTAGAATTACGGAGTTCATAAGGGCATGCGGAACGCAAGACGGATTAAACCAAGGTTAGTCGATCTCGTATCGGCCTTTTATTAAATTCCCGTATAGCCTGTAAAAATAGATGTAAGTGGAAATAAATACTAGATACTATTCTTAGAGCTATGTGCCCCGCCCACTGTCATTTCAGCTTGCTAATCCTGCTATAAATCTTGCTTTCAGCGCATCAAATAAAAGCAAATAGTGAGAAGAGTTATTATATTCACTGAAAAGATGTCATCCTCGATTTTAAACAGAGATTAGGTAAGTAGTATGCAGTTACATACAAAATAATAGTGATATTTAACGAGCCTCATTAGTCATTATAATAATGCTTTGCATTTTGATACTTTCAAATTGATTTAATAATTTTACGGTAGTTAAGCACACTTGATAAAAATCCTAATGATACAAATTCACTAAAGTATGGGTACTTCTCTACCCTAAAATTTTTAACTAAATTTTCAATACTTTTCTAAGCTTTTGAACGATAACCATGCTTGAAAAATGTTTGTTTTTGATGTTCGTTTGTGTTTATTACGCTTATTCTAATTCAGCGTTAAAATTTGTAAGTTATTGAAGATTTAACTGTTAGTCTATAGATTACATCCCGAGAGTCATGTAAGCGTATAAAACGCTACAACAAACGGTCCATCGAGGAAGGATCCGTCCTACTATACAAGATTTGAAAATATTTCTTCTAGACCTGGGTGTGTTGTAGAACCACAGCACTCGTTTTTACCTTCGGTGTAGGCAAACATTATGGTAGCAGAACAGTATGAAATTTGACTGTGAGGTTTTATTTTCAGGGCTCGTTCGATCTTCTAGTATCTGATTTCGAGCAGTGCAAAGGACCAAAACGAAAGGACTGCTGCGATATAAACGTTACAATCAGCGACTCCCATAAACTTGATTACGATATTATTGTCAATGAAAATGTGAAAACTACTAAAGTGAGTATCATCCATAGCCTCCAAGAGCTTGCCCGGTGAAGTACTACCACCATCTATTTCTGCCGCCAAAGCAGTATTGCTGTATTTCAGTTTGAAGGGTATGGTTGCCGGTGAAATTTGGTTGCATTACACCTGCCTCACGTTCATGGACGCAGATCAGTGCATCGTAGGGCACGTTCCTAAGGTGCGTGGCCTACGAGGCAAATCTTCGTTATAGGTGATGGTTACCACTAAACACCAGGTGGCCATAAGCTTGTTCCATCTCCATGTAGTATAAAAAAAATTTACGATCAAGTAGTTTTTAATTAGTATTAAGATTTACCTACCTACCTTACCTTAATAGTTTCACGTTTTAAAACGTTAATGACATAAATTTAGAATTTTTCACTGTGCCAATTTTATTTAACTATTTTTTAACAATTAATTTACTCCTACCTATGTATATTTACATTATCATCATATCAGCCTAAGAACCTTCACTGCTGAACATAGACCTCTCCTATAGATATATACCTGTATCACTATGATATATAAAATTGTCCAAGCATGGTGTATGTCCACATACTCTCTACTGGGTCTTACAACTGCTGCTAATGTTTTGACCTTTTCAGGGTAAAATAATAGCAATGGCAAATGGAAAAGAAACGCTCAGGCTACAACTCAAAAATCCATGCGAACACCTATTTCTGCGGCCGCTGCTGCATTCCATGATGAATGTAACAAAAGATTGCTTGATTTTAAAGGTACGATCCTTTTGTTATTTTCTAAGGACTTACGATGGTCGATTATAATCATCATCAATCGTAAGTATATAGAATGTAACATGACAATATCAATTACCACCTATTATTACATTGTGGAATACAATGAAATGAAATTATTGTTAATATGTAATTAAATTATAATGTCATTTATGTTCGAGGTTATTATTACAATCCTAAATAAATTAGAAATAATCAGTTATTATATAACATATAAATCAAAAACTATATATAAATATATAAAATATCGAATATTTTTTATCATCATCATCAGCCCACATTAGTCCACTGCTGGACATAGGCCTCTCCCAATACGCGCCACTGAGCCCGGTCTTCGGCTCTTCTCATCCAGTTTCTGCCCGCCACCTTTCTTATGTCATCGCTCCACCTAGCCGGGGGGCGCCCCACACTACGTTTTCCGAGACGCGGTCTCCACTCAAGAACTCGTTTACCCCAACGGTTGTCGGTTCTCCGGCATATATGGCCAGTCCACTGCCACTTCAGTTTGCTAATCCGCTGAGCTATGTCGGTGACCTTGGTTCTCTGTCGGATAACCTCGTTACGGATTTTATCCTTCAGAGAAACTCCAAGCATAGCCCGTTCCATAGCTCGCTGCGCAACCTTAAATTGGTGGACTAGTCCTACCGTGAGCGTCCACGTCTCAGCACCGTAGGTCATTACGGGTAGGACGCACTGATTAAACACTTTAGATTTCAGGCATTGTGGTATAGGTGACGAGAAGATTCGACCTAATTTCCCAAATGCTGCCCAACCCAACTGAATCCTCCTCTTGGCCTCCTTCTCGAAGTTGTGTCTACCCAATTGCACTATCTGGCCGAGGTATACGTAGTCTTGAACTACTTCGAGTGGATGACCTTGTACGACAACTGGTTCCGGATGTATATGAACATTAAACATAACCTTGGTTTTGTCCAAGTTCATCCGTAAACCAATTCGTTGAGAGGAGTCAGCTAGGTCGTCCAGCATGCTCTGCAGCTCCTGCAGCGACTCCGCCATCAGGACTATGTCGTCTGCAAATCGCAAGTGTGAGATGTGCTCGCCATTTATGTTAATGCCCATGTTTTTCCAGTCCAGCGTCTTAAACAAATCCTCCAGTGCGTTAGTGAACAGTTTCGGGGATATGACATCCCCCTGTCGCACTCCTCTACGCAACTGGATGGGATTAGATTGCTGGTCTTGTACCTGGACACTCATGGTGGCTGATTCGTAGAGACATCTCAGCACGTCGATGTAACGACAGTCTACTTGGCATCGCTGCAGAGATTCCAGAACAGCCCAGGTTTCAACGGAGTCAAAGGCCTTCTCGTAGTCCACAAATGCTAGGCACAAGGGCTGATTATACTCCTCAGACTTCTGTATAATCTGCCGCACTGTGTGGATGTGGTCTACGGTACTGTAACCGCTTCGAAACCCGGCCTGTTCAGGGGGCTGAAATTCGTCGAATCTTCTAGCCAGACGATTTGTGATGACCCTTGAGAACAACTTATAGACGTGGCTCAGGAGTGAAATGGGCCTGTAGTTTTTCAATAGTGTTTTGTCACCTTTTTTAAAGAAAAGGACAACAATACTCCTGTTCCACGCCTCCGGAGTTCTCCCACGGTGAATGACAGAGTTAAAAAGCTTCTGTAGTTCCCTTAACACTGGAACTCCTCCTGCTCTCAGAAGCTCAGACGTGATTCCGTCATCACCGGGGGCTTTTCCATTTTTAAGTTGCCTTAGAGCCATTCCCACTTCTTCTACGCTGACATCCGGCAACTCGTCTGTGAAGTGGCGCGTAAGCGTAGCTCTGGAGTCGTAAGTGTCGGGTTCTGGGCGAGGAGCATGAGAGTGATACAATTGGCTGTAGAAATCTTCAATTTCAGAGAGAATCCGCGGCTTAGACAAAACGGTGAGGCCACTCGAAGTTTTAAGCTTTGTTAGGTGGCTCCTTCCAAGCTGCTGGCTGAACACTTTAGACCCTCGATTCTGCTCGATCGCGTTCTCGATCCGGCGTGTGCTGGAGCACCGAAGGTCACGTCTAACCAGCCTAGCAATTTGTTTGTTGAGAGCCAATCGCTGTGCTGAAGTAGCCTCTGCGTCTTCCCGTCGTTTTGTCATCAGCCGCAAAGTCTCATCTGAAATATCAGATTTCTTGCCCTTACGCCTCAAAGTGCAGAATTTTTCACCTTCTTCCCTCACGACTTTTAGTATGCTTTGAAGTTCCTCGTTTACGTCTTCTGTGGTTTCCACGGCAGCGAAACGATCTTCCAGTTTCTCCTGGAAGGCTTCAGATCCAGCACTGATTTGGAGCAGGTTAGGTCGGAGCGTGGACTTCATCATGCGGCGTCTCTCCAGCTGGACATCGATATTTAGGATGCCTCGGACCATTCTGTGATCGCTTCCGGTATTAAACCTATTGACCACTGAAACATCCCTAAATATGTGTCTTTTGTCCGTCATGATAAAGTCGATCTCGTTTTTGGTTGCTGAGTCTGGGCTTCGCCACGTCCACTTTCTGTGGGGCTTCTTCTTGTAGAACGAGTTCATTAAGAAAAGCCCCTTCTGTTCTAGAAAGTTGACGAGCATTTGCCCCCTGTCGTTCCTACTTCCGACACCGTGCGCTCCTAGTCTCAATTCGCTGCAAGTCTGTACTCCCACTCTAGCGTTGAAGTCCCCCATGATAACGTTGAAGTGAGCCTTGGTGGTGTTATGAAGAGCTTTGGATATATCTTCGTACATCTCCTCTACCTCTTCAGTCCTATGTGTCCCGGTAGGTGCGTAAACCTGTATAACTTTCAGACTATATCGTTTGGATATTCTAAGTATCAGGTACGCAACCCTGTTCGAGACACTAGATATTTCTTCAACGTTACCGGCTAGGACTTTATTAACGAGGAACCCCACGCCACCTTGGGAAAGTTGATCTCCTTCTCGGAAATACATAAGATGGCCCGAGTCCAGAGTTACGGTGTCCTCCCCCTCTCTTCGGACTTCACATAACCCGAGTATATCCCATCTTATGTTCTTCAATTCCGCCTCTAATTGTGCCAAGTGCTCGTCGAGTCGCAGTGTCCTTCCGTTGTACGTCGCCAAGGTCAGTTGTTTTTGTTTTTGGTAGCCTACCGTAGCCCGGGGATTCCTAGCACCCCCTGCCCCGCCGTTACCATGACCGCCACCTTGGCCAGGAATAGCGGGGCGGCCGGGAACTGGGGGCCGTTGTGTTGTTGTATTTGTCATTGGGAGGGTTTGCCCATAATCGCCACGCTGGGCATGCGGGTTGGCGATCGCAGGACACAGTTTGTCGCGCCGCTGACGCTGCTGCCCGTCAGCGGCCAGGAGATTTAATTGTGCCAGTTTAGGGAGGGCTATACCGCCACCAACCGGTCGCCAGAGCCTCGTCCGCTAGTCGGCAGGATGCACCACGTGCAGGTGAGGTTGACTATTGGGGCATTAGGATGTTGGGCTGCCCCCTTGCATATTTTTTATACGTGATTTTATCTATCTCTCTATCATTCCTCGCATGCAGAGTCGGCCCTACACCGAGTCTCTCTATAGTGAGTTTCTGTACAACGATCTTTACTCAACATCGAGCATCTATCGGCAGGCTGAGTGCGAATTTCATACCTTATTTCCATAGAAAATAAGATATACAGGAACTTTATAGTAACAGTATGAAATTCACACTCAGCCTGCGGGGATTACAGTTCTAGGTTGGATTCTCTCGACGCCGACCCTCAGAGCTGAGTTTCTTTGAATCGAATTATCTCTATGTAGTACGCCCTCTTGATTAGCCATGATTTAAATATAAATTTAAATAATTCTAGTGCCAATAAAGAAAATATTGTTAATCGAGCGAAGCGAGATCTCTAAATCAACTTGGGCAAATCGGCGTTGTATGTATGTATGTTTGATTGTCCGAGAATAACTTTCGAAGCGTTGATCCGATCATCGTGAAATTTAATTCATTGATAGTGATGGCACAATTTTGGTTTGAATAAATGAGCTAAAAATGTGGGGGGGGGGGGTTATTGAGATATTGGGTTTCAAGAGGGATAAAAAAAATGAAAATGAGACTATTAGGTCAAATGGGGCGTCTAATTAAAGGTTTTTATTAGTACATTTAGCCTCCATTTTTATTTTTAGTAAACTTTTTGTAGTTTTTGAGTTATTAGCCATAATAAAAACTGAACTTTGACAAAATTCACAGGGTACACCAGTAACCCCACAGTGTTGTAAATTGGTATACGTGTAGCTTAAGTGACACATATATAGGCAAAGGTCTGAAATCCAGAATAACTGCAATTTGTACCCCAAAAAAGATACAATTGAATGAATGAATAAATATTTATTACGCACTCTTGATGAATTAAAATTAACCACATTAAATGAACTCCTGTTACCTATAATTCGAATGAAACTGTAGGTCAAGTAGGTTGGTTATTTATTTCGTAGCACTATTTTAATCAAAATCAAAAAAAATTTAGTCAAAGATTACAAATAATACTTTTTTGTTTTAATCGGAGACTCGCGAGATCTCATTTCGGGGCGAACCACTAGTTTAAATTAATCTAATATTTTCACTTGTAGGGTCACTACCACTTCTTTGTGGATATTCAGGACATAGCCACGCGGTATTACGGCGGAGACTTCATTTATGGCAAGTGGACATTCAAGTCGCTATTTTACAACGACAACTGCAACTTTTCCTGTTCCGTTATTCAAGTGGAGATGGTGCCGAAAAATAAAACGTGAATCCTTAGTATAACTACACATAGAACAGAAGTTTAGAACACATTTTGTGATGCCACAAAACAACGCATGTGTGCGTGAGTGCTAAATTTTATATTCGCGAACACTCACACATGCGCACGAGTAATGCAAAAACGGATGAACATTTTCACCGCTCAAACCGTCACATTTTCTGTTTTTTTTTTTGAGTTTTCACTCATTCTCGTCCAAGTCACTAAGAAGGCAAGACGTGTGTTTAAATCGTCCATAAACAGTTAAAAAAAAAAAATTCACTCAATTTTATCCTCTGTGCGGTTGATAATAAAGTTGACTATTGAAGTGGGCTTCTTTCCTTACTTAAGTCCATTCAACGCAGTGACAACCTGACGGCGCTCCCCGCTCATCGAGGAAGTGAAAGGCAAGATCTTATACCATCCTATTCTTTCTACTACTCACTGTACAAGTTCAATTCATTGTGTAGTATAGCCAAAAATTACAGACAAATGATGCAACGTACACCGATTTCTGGTCAGTCGAATATGTTTTCCTCTCAACCAAATCTTAGCACTGGAAATGAACTGAATGAAGTAGTTAGAAACACTAACCTAAGAAAACGAAAAAATCCGGATCTTGATCTTGTTATGGATCTGAAAGACTCTTTAATGCAGTCCTTCAAGGATATGCTGAACGCCGAAGTTGCCGAGATGAAACAGCAGAACACGCAAATTCTCCAATCAAATGCTCAAATTATCCAATTACTACAAACTAACGCCGCTGACCTAAAGGAAGCTAAAGAGAAAATAGCTACTCTTGAATCTAACCACGCTGAGGCAATAGTAAGGGTTAATGATCTTGAATATCAGCTACATGAGGTCCAGAAGCTTCAAAAGAAAAATATGGTGGAAATAAGAAATGTTCCAAAACATGAAAAGGAAAACATAAAAGAAATATGCAATACATTGTATAATACCCTTAACATCAAACCCGCGGCCGTCACTCCACAAATGTACAGAAAAGGGAAGAACGGCAATTCCCCAATTGTGATTGAATTCAATGATGATAAACAGAGGGAGGAGCTCTTAACAGCTGTTAAAAAATATAACAAAAGAGAGAACAACAGCAAGCTCACCACTGAAGACCTGGGAGTAAAAGGAGACAGATTAAGAGTATACGTGTCTCAAGCTATTATTACATTGACTAAAAGTATCTATGCAGAGGCGCGAGATCTTGTTAAAACTGGAGTATATAAATACTGCTGGATATCTCGTGGTAACGTGCTGCTCCGCAAAGAAGATGGACAGGCTGCTGTATTGGTCAAATCACTACAACAGGTTGCCTTATTGCGCTCATTGTGACTGGTTTACCTATTGTGGCACCTGTTAAAGCTAGCCCCATTTCATTTCAACACAATTTATAAGCCGTCTTTTCTAAAAAAAAGTCCAATTTTGTGCTCTTCATTTTGTAATCATGCTATGTAGTATACCTGGTGTAGATATAACACTACTCACTAATACAACTAAAATAAGTTTATTCTACGCATACAGTTTTATTTTATATGTTATTATTATTGTCGTATTTATTATTC